>JAMKCH010085512.1:0-79961 GCA_023653785.1 Ophioderma brevispina
TATTTGGAGGAGTCAATGAACCATGGTGTCACTGATATCCAGAGAAAAAAATGAGGTGACTTTCAATTCAATTTCAAGAAAACGTGCACAGGCGCGAGAACACAAACGTAGGATTGATTTTTTGTAATTTAGTAAATTTATTTTTGGAAAAAATTATGTTTACTTCCCAGGGGTTGCGCCACCTTGTAAAGATTGCCGCTGCCAATTAGCTATATGTGACTAGTAACTGAAAATATCAACGTTCTTTTGTGAGCTAGGTTTCTGAGATAGTAAAAACATTGCCAAAAAAATTAAGAATCCAAAAGTGACTACCATGTATTTCTCTTATACCTTATGCCCTCTTAGTTTCAGAGCGAGAAATCAACACGTCCAACTGGAAATGTCCGTTCATAGCTAAAAGTATAAAACCATTTTAGAGGGCATTTTATCTTAAAAAAATATTATAGCAACCACTTGTAAACAATGATTTTGGATACGTCCAATTTAAACAAAATATAACTTTTGATGGGAAATCAAGTGTCGTCTGAGTTGTTTCTTCTAATGAAGAGTTATTGTAAAATCACTTTCCGTGAAAGCTGGGACGTTGAACAAGTGCAATTACTATTTTGCAAGTAAATGCAAGTATCGACGTTATCTTACATCAACATGTGCATTGACCAGTAGTAAGTTTACTATCCGATATATGATCTTACGATTTATAAATATCAAATTCAAATAACTTTACCATTCCATATCCAAGCTATTCAATTTTCCAACTAAAAGGATAAAATACGCTTATATATCAGGTTATCACGTGGATTTTCAAGTGTCTATCCTTCTTTGGGCATCATCCTTTGGTTTATAGGGAGAAAGTTCTTGAAGAAAAACAACAATATGGTTTAATATCTGATTTCAAGATAGATGAAGTAGCTGAACACTTTCAACAAGGCGCTTCTCCCACGGGTTCGATAACACCAAGTCAGTGGGGCGCGGGGGAGCACACTTTGATTGAACTGCCGTCAAGCAGCGCTGTGCGTCCAATTTAAAAGATATAACTTACGCTACTTTTAATAACATCTCCGCTTCACACGTCCCAGGATATTAGCAAATAACCACAGCATATTATCACCGTGTCTTCCCACAAAAAACACAAGGCTATGCTCTTGTGGCTCCAAACCAAAGCAGGTTTTTTCAATTAGTTGCAATTTAAACCCAATTTCCTTTGACCTTCAAAATGATAATTAAAATTCAGTTAAATAGCAGTCACTGAAATGCATGACGTTTTGCTCATTCTTTACACGTAACCTCGTCTTTTTTGATTGCATAAAATCTGTAAATTTGCTGCGCTTCAAAGGACTCCGAAATTGCCGCCGAGAGCAATTTATTTCAAAGTCGTGGTGCATCTGTACAACTGTTTTCGTGGCCCTCGACTACTATATTATTTACCAGGATCCTATATTTGCTTGCCACTTTCTGGTATTCAGGACTTTGGTCCTGCAATGATACCACCCGTCTTGAAATTCCCTTATAACAGAATCTTATTTTATTTTTTTCCCTTTTACTCTGGTCCTCTACGGCTGTGTCTATATTGAGTAATTTGAGTTGCAAGTCAGTGCACGCAAGCACAATGCATATGAGTAGGCAGGTCTAGATGGCATGCAAAGAGACGTGTGCTTGTAATTGGAATGTGCAATTCTTGTTTTGTGACGATCGAACAAAAATTCTTCCCAGTTTCACGCTACACGATACGTTTCAACGTCACAAGGGTCACACGATCGCTTGAAACTTTGTTACGTTTCAACGTACATAGTTCAACGTATGCCTTGCTGGTAACAGGTAAGCCTTATGGACCACCACAAAAACGCTTTCACTCCGCCAATACTTCTCAGTGGCACAAGTGAGTGATTTGATTAGCAGTGCCAAATCCATTTTGGACAGAAAACTTCTCTTGAAAACGTTGCGAATGGGCTTTCTCATTTTCAGTTTTACGACGCCGTTTTTCAACAATATAAAAAAAAAACGCTAAATTGAACTTTTAGGAAGCTTTTTCCCACATTTTGAGTCGTGAAAGGACCTATGTATGGCTCTTCTCAATCACACCCCCCCCCATTACTGCACCCCCCCATAAAAACACCAATATCCCACCTCGAGCACGCATACGGCCCGTGATTCTCTGAGCCAAAATGGCAATTGTGGCTAACTTTTTCCCAGTCGCGAGACAATACCCACTTCCCAAGGTCCTATCCATTTGAATCTCGGCATGTGTAAGTCGCAATTAATAAGAAAAAAACTGCAAAATAGTTGACGAAATATACTATACATAAATATATATATATTCCTACTACTACACTTACATATATATATATATATAGATAAATATCTATTATATAATATATATCCCCCCTATACCCCCCCCTATATATAGAGAGAGTCTTGAGATCTAGTAGTATAAACAATGTGCGGCTCTTTTGTGACTTCTTTCTTTTTTGTTGGTTTTCCCCCCCCCCATGGTCAGTGGCCCCGCGAAAGCGGTAATTGATCACTTATTTTGTACTTGCATTTAGCTTCTGACCCCCCCTCGCACTCGATGGACCAAACACAAAAGTTCGAAACACGGTCTCTACTGCGACGAAGATTCGAGTCTCACCTTACGCTCTTTCTGCTGTTGCCCTAACTAGGTTGCAGTTTGTTTTGTTGAGCACTCTTTTGCTTTTACCAAAGGTACATGGTTATGTAGCCTTGATTCGTTTTTATCAAGGACGTAATACCTATTAGATTTTGCATAGCTCATCAGCTTAGTTGGCACTTCTAGTATTCATAAACAATCCGTGCACGCGCCCTCTTTTCTTTTCTTTCCCCCTATTCTTTGTTGTTTTTTTTTTTCCTCATTTTCAATTTTACGACGTGATGGACACTCCCTGCGCATGGTATTATTGTGGTCTTATGATTCTCTCTCTTTACCCGGGTCAGTGATTCACTTCATTGTGGATGCGATTCGCTCTGTGCCTCTGCACTGCATGCGAAATCACATACTCTTTAGTTCAAAACCTTTTGGGTTACTAGAGCGTGCTGCCCCTGATTTTGCCCGACGGATCATTCCCCCCGCTACTTTCATGATGGTGGCTAGTCCCCCCCCCTAAGGGAGGTTGCAGCATGTTAGCCCCCCTTGAGCACTCTTTTGCTTTTTACAACTGTACCATGGTTTATGTAGCATTGATGTTTTATCAAGACGTAATACTATTAGATTTTGCATAGCTCCACTCATTGAGTTTGAGAACTCTAGTATTCATAAACAATGTGCTGCGTGATGGAGTGGTCAGTGGATTAACGGGTCATATTCACTCATTTGTGGATTGCATTTAGCTCTGTGACCCTGCCCACTGATGAGAAAACACAAAGTCGAAACGGTACTGTCTGCAGAAGATTGAGTATATTACGCTCTTTATGCTGTTGCCCTAATAGGTCCCCTCTTGCCAGCATGTTTAGTTGAGCATCTTTTGCTTTCTACAAGGTAAATGGTTATGTAGCCTTGCTGTTTTTATCAGACGGTAATCTATTCGCATTGCATTAGCTCACTCATGAGTTTGAGCAGTCTAGTATTCATAAACAATAAGTGGCGTGATGGAGTGGGTCAGTTGCTTAACGGGTCATTGATCACTTCATTTGTGGATTGCAGTTAGCTCTGTGCTGCACTGATGAGAACACAACGTTTGAAAAGGTACTGTCTGCAGATTGAGTACATTACGCTCCTTTCATGCGGTTGCCCTATAGGTTGCAGCATGTTAGTTGCGCACTCTTTTTGTTTCTACAATGTACATGGTTTATGTAGCCTTGATGTTTTTATCAAGACGTAATACTATTAGCATTTTGATCGATCACTCATTGAGTTGTTGAGCACTCTAGATTAATAAAAATCCCACTGTTCGAGGCGTGCCGAGGAATGGTCAGGGATCGAAAACGATTACTGTCCTCATATTGATTTACTATTGTGGATTTGATTTATGGGCGATTTGTGTGCTGACAATGCTCCTATTTTTTGAGATATCCACCCACCAAATTTCGTAAGCGTACTGTCTGCGACCTAATTAAGGAATTACGCTCCTTTATGCTGTTGATTTTTCTCTCCTATCTTTCTTCTCCTCAATAGGCAGGCCATGCAGAATGTTTTTTAGTTGAGCCAACACTATTTTGCTTTCTAACAAATTGTACTGGTTTATGTAGCCGTTGGTTATCAAGGACGTTTTTATATATTAGCATTTTGCCATAGCTACACTCATTGAGTTTGAGCACTCTAGTAGTCATAAACAATGCTGAGGTTTTCTTTTACCTTTTTTCCCCCCCCTTTTGTGTGTTTTTTTTGCTTTTTTTATTTTTTTTTTTTTCGTGACGTGAGGAATGGTCAGTGGCTTAACGGCTCATTGCGCGACCCCCCCACACTCATTTGTGGATTGCCTTTAGCTCTGTGCTGCACTGATGAGAACACAAAGTTCGAAACCTTCCAAAACAAAAACCCACGAAGCCAACCCCACCCCACACAAAAACACAAAACCCAACCACACAATAAAAAAACCCAACCGAAGAAACTGTCTGCAGATTGAGTATATTACGCTCTATTCATGCTGTTGACCTATAGGTTGCAGCAGGTTAAGTTGAGCACTCTTTTGATTTCTACAACTGTAAATGGTTATGGTAGCTTGAGTTTTTATCAAGACGAATACTATTGGCCATAGAATTTTGCATAGCTCACTCATTGAGTTTGAACACTCTAGTATTCATAAACAATATGCGGCGTGATGGAATGGTCCGTGGCTTAACGGGTCATTGATTCACGTCATTTGTGAATTGCATAGCTCTGTGCTGCTGCAATGATGGAACACAAAAGTTCGCAACGTACGGCTGCAGATGGAGTCTATTACGTTCCTTTCATGTTGTTGCCCTATAGGTTGCAGCCTGTTTAGTTGAGCACTCTTATGCTTTCTACAACTGTACCTGGTTTATGTAGCCTTGATGTTTTATCAAGACCCGTAATACAGATTAGCATTTTGCATAGCGCACTCATTGAGTTTGAGCCCTCAGATTCAGAAACAAGGAGGGTCTCCCCTGTGGTGGGCGTCTGGTCCTTGCGTGTGCTCTATGTGATGAATGGTCAGTGGCTTAACGGGTATGATTCACTCATTTGTGGATGCATTTAGCTCTGTGCTGCACTGATGAGAACCCAAAGTTCGAAACGGTACGGTCGGCAGATGCAGTATAATATAATATATATATATATATATTATAATAATACTCTATCTAATTCATATTTATATATATAATATATATCTATATATTTATTACGTAAGACTGGTAAGTTGACAACGAAATTCTGATGTGATTTTTGTTAAGAATAATGTATAAGCGAAAGAAAATTGATAAACAAGCGGGCGTTGCATACTATAGTAAAAGGACTGTGTGAATGGGACTCGAACCCACAAACCACTTGTCAGTACTAGAGTTTCTACATCATAGTGTTCCACGGCATTGGACGTCACCCGTAGTTGACGCCCTCACTTCAGGACGATCAAATCAATTCTTTTTCTCGAAACGAAACCATCAGTTGTGATGGCGTAATTGGTTAGCGAGCTATAGTACTGGACAGAGGTGGTTGTGGGTTCGAGTCCCTTCACAGGCAAGTTCCCTTTAAGTAGTAGCAACGACCGCTTTGTTATCAATGTCTTTCGATTATATAGTCATATATATACTATATATATATATATAATATATAATCTATATATATAATATTATATATATTTATAATATTGGGAATTTGGCCGGAATGTGTGTCGAGTAATTGCATAGGGTTTTTCGAAATTTGTTAAGGTTATTTCTTAGCTTTAACAATAATTTCTGCATGTTATTAATTTTGGCCTGGTTTTGTTGCTGTTCCGGTGTGAAAGCGGATATAGTCCGGTGGGATGGGAGCATGTCCGGGGTTACTTAAAAGCATCTGATATATGGTGAAGGGAGAAATGGTTATAAACTAATTTATAACTCTATTTTTATTCATTCATATTTATTTGGAAATCGGTTTCAATTTTGACAAAAAAAATAGGCAAGTAAATGACAAGAGCATTTAGTTGAATACAAAAAAAATAAGCTTTGAGCAAAGTTATTCCCTTGTCTTTTGTTTTTACAACTGAGATATAATACTGCACTTTGAAGGAAACCTAGCACTAGAAAATAATCATAAAAACCGGGGTTAAGTGTCAGCTGAAATCATTCTTCAGGGCTTTCAAATTGGTTGAGTATTATCATTTGATTCGAAACAAACTTGTAGGGTTTATCATGTTTCACTTAATCCAATTAGTTAAAGGCCATGATATGCACGTACCCGAGATGAGTATATACGCAAAAAGGAAAAACAACTTCAACAAAACAAAATATGAGCATTTATACATAGAGGCAGAAACAACAAATCGTGGTATTTCCAGGTAACTTCCTACGATTTTATGGTCGAGTTTATAGTTACCCCTGTTTTTCTGTTGCAAGGATTCTTGGGTCTGACCAAACATAACCTCCGTTTCCCTACCTTGTGCGTGGACGTCACGCGAGATTTGGTGGTCGCCCTAGTAAACAGCGCCGGCGCCGGCGTAAACGTCGGCGTTTTTACACTCGCGCAAAAAGATGGCATACCTTGATGCGTGCGTAAAGCGCGTGGGGCCAGGTTATGGCATCACTTCGCAGAGATTGAGAAATTGAATATATATTATGAAATTACCAACTGGTAAACCAGGTGATTGGAAAAAATAAACACCTTTCTACAAACGCTATTTTAAACATTTTGAAATATGTGAACACTTTAGTCTTAACAAGTCTAATATCTAAACAGCTTATATCCAACGTATTTTTAAAATCTAAAAAATATGTTAGGCATTGGACGGGTAGTTGTTTATTAAACTCGTGTTTATAGAGTATAGTGTTTAACTACTAAAAATTTATAAAACTGTTATGTGTTATAACATGCGTTCGCTCTTCCTTTTCTCCTCAGTTTACTAATGTGTAAGGGTAGCGATTAAGCATCACTTGTGATCTCGGTTGTGTTAGAAATATGCTGTCTGGAATGTTATATTATGTTCAGTGCATTTTTTCATAAGAATATTTTTTTCCTTAGATTTATACGCTAAAACTTTCTAGATAGCGGCGGGGGTTCTGCACATTACTGTCGAATCAGCAGAAATGCTAGTTCTGAGAAAAACGGCGTTTGAAAGTTTGAGTATTATGAATGCGTTTTTGTAATTAAATGAAAATAAAGGAATGGCTATTTTAAGTAGTGCATGTTAAGACATGAATAGTTACTAAACTGACGACAGTATTTAAAATACCAAGAAAACAACTGTTTTTTATTTCAAAATGGCCACTGAACGTGATTTGACAGTTTGTCAAAAACCAAAAATGTTTGATTTCGCTGTGTTCTAAGGAGGCGAATACGTATTCGACTGCATGAAACCCTTGATTTCTAATGTTGGTATGGGTGAGATTACTGATAGTTACGGAATTTTACTATTTTAAAATGATGATGCCGATGTTGCCACGATGATAAGAAGAACGAGGCCGGTGATGATGGTGGCAATAACGATTTGATGAAATAAGGGGAAAAATCGAGCTTGGACGAACGACAAGAATGCTACTGATCGTGCTGATGATGCTACTGATCGATGGATTGATGATGATGTACTGATCGATGATGATGATGATGATGATGTACTGATCGATGGATGATGTGCTACTGATCGAAGATGATTGACGACGATGCCCAAATGATATGGTAAATGTCTAGTTTTTAATCAAATATAATTTTAATGCCATACAGTCACAATATTTAAAACAAATGAGCTAATAACTAAAGGGGAATGCAGTAATCATGATAGGCGATTACAAAAATTTTTGTTTTTTTTTTTTTTGTGACCAGTCGGAACAACTAAATAATGGCGCATATTTTTATTTTTCTCGCCGAGGATACATTAGGAGCGCATCGCTGATTGAACTACAAACCTTTATTTCTATGCTTTTAACTAAAACAATTGGCTTTTGTTTTGTTTGCTTGTTTGTTTGCATAGGTAACTAAGTTAATATGCCTTCTTTATGTGTAATTGTTGCTGATTAATTGAAAATAAATGATAAGATAATGCATTAGCGGCTCTTATTGCAGAATAATGGGCAGAAAACTGACCAAACAGAATGTGCATTTTTCAATAATGGGTAGTTAGAGGTAATAGACCAATTCCCGCCAAGCGACTTCGGACGCTAACCCGGTGACGGTGCCTCCTTTTCACATGTGTTTATTTTTCGCAAGGATTGAAAATAATATATGGAAAGATTTAACGAAAGTGTTAACGTTTTTGCGCACCGAGGGGAAAGTTTACTGGGGTCGGTAAACTCCTCCCCTTTGGTAATGTTTTTTTAAACGGGAGGGTTAATGCCACATGACTCCCCCCAAGCGATAAATTTGGTGTATTTGTAACAAATGTTAAAAACTACAAAACTTGGATAATTCTTTTTCACCCCCCCCCGACGCACAGACAGTAGGTTTCAATAAGTACCAAGTAAACATAAATTAAAACACAAAAATTAAAATGTGGAAATAACATGACCCAATCCTCATGAAGTATTAGAAAGGTAAGTAAAATCAGGTGGTCTGAAATTCTTGACTAGACCGTTTATGGATTTGGATCACTGAAGTAATAGCAATCTTTGTCCCAGCGATTAAATTCGTTCAAAAATATATTGTGATGCTTTGAGATATTTGGACCGCAAAGCTATCGAATACGGATTCGATTGTTTGTGAAACCCGTTTATACACAGGGGTGTTATTCGACTGCGCGCTATTTGGGTTAGGAGATGTAATTTCACTTTTATTTGTGGTACAAATGAAAGAGCTACATAAAATGGCAACCAGAATAACTTTAACTCAATTGTGACCAAAAAAAATCAGATTCGGGAAAATATGTTCGTGAACCACGGAACGATATTATATAAATTTAACCCATTCAAAGTGAACTTAAATTTGAGCAGCACAATTGTTTTTATTACTTCCTTAGACTGTGTGCCACGGACTCTGGTAATCGATAGAGGATAGAAACAAATAAGTTTTCGCCCTTTTGTGGGTTCTTGCATTTTGGTTTTGCCATCAGTGCAATTGATTTCTGAGTATACCTTTATAGTGCTAACTTCAATTTATAAGTGCATACAACCATGCGGCGTAAATAGTAATTCAATATCCGTTCGTCAAATCATAATACTACAGATCCCTATAAATGAAAAAAGAGTTGTGAATAGAAACTAAATACCAAATAGTTGTGTCCCTCATGAATGTTGACAGTTATTATTTTCAAAAAAACAATTTCCGATAAATAAAATTTTGAGATCAAAAATAAAAATGAAAACAAATTCGGTTTATCGCGCAAGTACTAATCTGTATTACAGGAATCTATGAGAAGCGGTAAATAAAACACCATGTTGCCTACGGCAGAGTGGAATACAGATACAGATAAATTTTTATTACAAACAAAATCACGTTTTGACTTCTCAGCTGGTACTAGGAATAAAATTTTTAGTTGAATATGGTTCAGGGCGGTATTAATGGGACAATAGAAAAGGTAATAAAGTGCCATACCGAACACATCGTTTGTAAGAATAAACTATTGGTTTAATAATGCTTCAAGAAATTACAAGAATACAATGGGGAAGGAAAGCATTAGTTTTAGCACATCTTATGCGCGAGCTACGTAACTCATCCAGGTATGCGTTTAAAATGACTCAATGAAGTTAGTTTGGCATTCAAAAGTCACTTGGAACTTGTGTCAGGTGGTGGCAGGAGATATGGTCCTCGAACGAATAGTACAACTACAACGGTGAAGAATATGGCATCAATTCAGTTGATTCTTCACGCCACATTAGTTTCACTCTTTATTCCGTTGTCGTCGATGGAGCCCGCCTATGGCTCCGGGCAGACCAAATCTTCCTTTTTACACTGGCACTAACGATGGTGTGTAATATGGAAGTCTAAATTAATTGTTAGCCGAGAGTAAATATATAGAAAATGGGTTGTTAAATACAACGATTTCTTAAGGAAGGCTAACTTTAAAGGCCGCGTTAAAACAGCAATAGTACTAAGATTGGCAGCAGTTTGAAGAATGTCAGATTATCAAAAGAATGATAGAAGTGCGTTACTTAGGAGAAATGACAACGGGTTTTTAAATAGACGAGGAAAGTGACAAATTTGCCAATGATGCATAAATATTTACTGGTAAAATTGTATATAGCAGGATTGAAAATTTGAAAATTGCCCTTTGGAAAATCTATGAAATGGATGTGAAAGATGGTATTAGCTGTATAAAAGAATGACAGATACTCTGAGAGACATGCTTATCTTATATTCGTTACGTTTAACATATAGCTGATACTAAATCAACTTGTACAAATTTTATTTCATTGATATACGCCCACCATATTTCATGATGACGTTTATTAAAGAATATTTTGGAAAGTTGGTTGCAATACGCTTTACAAATACTTTGTAAGTGCAATATCCCCCAAAAGATTAAAACTCGTACATATTACAGTTTGATCTTGACGAAGCAAAACATCTGAAATTTTATATCGAACATCACATATGTGACAGTAAATCTGACCGGATTTTGTCGTGCTTTTGAGGAATACGTCGCGATACGCCCCAGCGCGTCATACTCACACAGGGTACGAAAGATTGAGCTGATTTATGGTCACCCATTTGTTGATTTTATCTGACTTTATTCAATGTTGCAATTCGTTTACCATATTTGAATTTGAATCAGTGGTTTAAACAACACGCTTTCGTATTCTTATTTTAGTTGTAATTTTCTGGTGGTGTCGTGCCGCTTGTTTTGATATATAGAAGGGCGGACCCCTATGTCCTACTTTTAGGTAAGATATTGAGAAAGTCATCAGTAGAGTACATCCCTTACAAGATCAAAAAACACATGAAAAACATGTGCCGCGTTAATTATTCAAATTATTTATTGAAAACGCATTCACTTGTGGTAAATTCTTTTGACATACGTCTAACCATCATACTGATTTTGGCGCGTGTATAGGGTATCCAAAATATCAAAGTATATCTCCATATGACGCATTAAACAATAAATCTTGATATTTCAATATTAATAGCCTGGTTGTACGTGCTGGTACGGATTTAAGAAGACGTGTGAGTACAACATATGAAATAGAGAGAAGGAGAAAACTTACTAACTTGCATATTTCAAAAGCTATCTTGATGCCTTTATTGCGATCTTAGCAATAAAGTGGCGTTGGAAAAAAGGGACAGCTAAAAATTCAAGAGATAACATGATCAGCTTAATTGAAGCTATACTTAAAACCTCAAAGTGGCACAGGCACATTTTCAACGAAAATATTAACTATCCTTAAGTTTGCTCTCAAATGATAGTCTAAGACCTTGGAAGAATACAGATATATGTTTTTCTTACCAAAATATATCATACCATAAAACATACAAGAGCTAATAACAAGAGGCTAAAGACACCCATCAAGTATTAGGCTAATATTTGGGTTTGCCCAGGGCTGTACGCAGGATTATTTTTTTGGGGGGGGGGGTGATGCGGAACTTTCGAAAAAGTGGACCTTTTTTCGTAAAAGTGGAGCTAACCCCCCTAAAATGTCCTTTTTTGGACTTTTTGAACATTTTATCACCAAAAAGTGGACTTATCAAACAATTTTGGACCTTTTTATCAAAAAATTCAGCAATAAGTGGTCCTTTTGCTCCTTTTGTCGAATTTGGGGGGGGGGGGGGTGCGACCGCACCCCCGCACCCCCCTGCGTACGGGCCTGGGTTTCCCTACATTTAATCATCATATGTGTATATTACATGCTATCACAGACTCGTACTCGTGATATTAAAGCCACAGCGGTCACAGATCGAATCACCAAACAGGGTGGATGCCGAGGGAATCAAATCCGGTGTCCAAAACAATACAGTGTCCGTGTGATTGAATGTCCTACCGTCCATCTGTCTATTGTGTCCTCCATTGAATGCTGAACGCATCATTTGTTTCAGCACTGTACCCAAATAGCATAGTCTAGAAGTTCACGGTTTATCCCTATCCTGTTGACATGGAAACTCAGACACTCCTCATGGGGGACACTCAATTTCTTTACACAGGTGTAGAAGTAACCATTTGTCCGCGTACTCATAGTCCGGGAACAATGGTGACAATAGGCAATCGATTCAGTTGACTCTTTACGCAACATTAGTTTCACGCTTTATTCCGTTATCGTCTATGGAGCCCCGGACTATGGCTCACACCGGACTATATCTGCTTTCACACCGGCGTTGTTTTTTAGCTTTTTTGCTGTGTTTAACGCATGGTCGGCGGTATGTTGAATAAAACCACCCCGGAGTGGTTTTATTATCTAACATCGTTCTGTGTACACGTAAGGGCGTTCATTTGGGCTTAATCATTTTATTTTAGGTGAGGACTAATATGTATACAAGCTTAACAATCATGCAAAAATATCAATTTTGAAAAATCTTGAGGACCACACTTGTTTCCAATGTGCCAGTGTCTCTTTAAGTAAATTACAGGGCTAGCAGGATATCGGGTGTACCTAAACACAGTTTATATGAATAACAAAATGGGTTTGTCACCAAAAAGATCAATTGCGATATAGAACCTGTGGCTTAAACTATAAGCTTGATTGTGGGAGTAATTAGCTCTTTCAAGCATTGCAGCGACGATGATTGGAAAACGATGCCTTATCCTTCGATGATTTAACCCTTTGTCCACAACTTTAAAAGATAAAATTAACGAAAGCGTTATCTATTTGAGAATGTTAAGCGACATTCAAGATGCGGAGTCTGTTTTAGCAGTATAGGTATTCAGATAATGTAGCTATCTTATTATTATAACTGTCTAACCTTCTTTCTATCTATTTGGTATTCGTCTCTCATTCCTGTGGTCTAGTTTGTATCAATCATCCTCAAACAAGAACTTGTCAACTAAACATGTCTTATAGGTGTTCTGACTTCGACATTAGTCAATATTTTAAGGTGGGTGACCGTATCATGGTCCGATTTTATTTTTGCATATGATGTATTCTCCCGTACATGGAAGTTTATCATCAAAAACATCTGATAACAAATTTTGAGTTAAATTGATGAGTGCGTGAGCTGATGCGTGAGCTGGTGGATTCACACCAGTAAATAACAGGAGAAACAGGTAAGTCCAGCCCTTGCTGCAAACGATGGTGTGTTTTTTTTTGCGGACCGGTACCTAAGTGTACCCTAAAGACTGAGATAAATGGCGAGATATGGGTTGAAAATCATGGTTGCTATCAATATTAAGTATAAAATCTTTAGGAATATCAAAAAAAAGGTTGACATTGATACGTTTATTTAGATACATTCAAAACCAATTGAACCGTATGTCTTACAGAAAACACCTGACTGGAAACAAATGTTCTGACTCCAGGGTCCAAGGTGCGTGCTAGTCGTCTATGGTAAGCCCATAAAGGCCCCCTAACTTAATTGGCTGCCACCGCGTTGCGAGAAAGTAGCAACGCGTTGCGACTTTCGGCAACGCGTTGCGACATTTCAGCAACGCGTTTGCGGTGTCCGCCCATCAAAATCAATGATTTTTCTGTACGTATTTAAAAAAATAGCCCCACAACGCGTTTGCTAATACTTTGCAACCGCGTTGCGAAACCTTAACAACGCGTTGCGAGATTCACAACCGGCGTTTGCGCAAGCTTCACAACGCGTTGCTAAGGAACACGCCATAAGGGTCATAACGTATTGCCGCAACGCGTTGTGAGAAGTAGCAACGCGTTGCGACATTTCGCAACGCGTTGCGGCGGTAGCCAATCAAAATTCAAGAATTCTGTGACGTATTCAAAAATAGATCCAAACGCGTTGCGGGCAATCGGTATGGACCCTTCTGGATTTACCAACGCGTTGCAAGCCATCACAACGCGTTGCGAGCTTCACAACGCGTTGCGAAGCTTCACAACGCGTGTAAACTTCACAACGCAGTGGTGGAAGGCAATAAGGGTCATCATGATTGCTGCAACGCGTTGTGAATGTTTGCCATACGCGTTGTGAAGGTCGCAACGCGTTTGTGAGAGTTATATTTTTGAAATACGTACCAGAAATTCATGATTTTTGATGGCCAGACACCGCAACGGGTGCTGAATGTCGCAAAAGCCTCGTTGCAAAAATGTCGAACGCGTGCCCGAAATTTAGCAATTGGCGTTGCCGAAATGTCGCAACGGCGTTGTGACTTTCTCACAACGCGTTGTGACCAAATACGTTATGACCCTTATGGCTAATTAACCTTAGCAACGCGTTGTGAAGCTTGCCAAGCGCGTGTGAAGCTAGCCAACGCGTTGTGAAAGGTTTGCAACGCGGTGCAAGGTATATAGCAACGCGTTGTTGGTCTATTTTTTGAAATACGTCACAGAATTCTGATTTGATTGGCCGACACAGCAACGCGTTGCTGAAATGTCCGCCAACGCGTTGCCGAAATGTCGCCAAAGCGTTGCTACTTTATCGCAAAGCGTCTCAGCAATACGTTAGCCTTTGTGGCTTGCTAGTCGTCACGGTCCAGTAGCTCGATTTTTTTTAAAAATTTTGGGGATAACTACCCTATTCATGATTGATGGGGTGGGAGATATGATGATCTTCAAGCAGTTTGTTAGCTTTAAGGTCTGCGATGTTCTATTGAGGAGAAAATGAGTTTTCATACCCCATTTTTGGAAGGAATGAATGGACTCGTAGTTACCGGGGTGAAAACCTAGGGGGTAGACACACTTATAAACGTTTTGTTTACACCCAATTTTGATGGGGTTTTCAAAGCCTAAGTGTATCATGCTCAATAACCGCCACAATGCCCTTTATTCTAATATAGTATTTTTTGCGATATGGGCGCTAATAGTTGTGATGGTGTTAATGAATTTTAACACCCAAATTCAAATTTTGTATTTTTTTTTTTTTCCTCTTAATTTCCAGTAATCGATCAAAATGCAAGAATCATGTTACTGCAACAACGTCTAATAAATGAATCGAGAGGTGATAGCGGTTTACAAACGTAAAGACGACAGATCAGCGATTTCTTCAAAAGGTAAAAAAAACCGTGTCTTCATTTTTTCATCAAAGTCCCAATTTTGACACTGTGTGGTAGGAAATAGTAAAAACCCGTGCCAAGTGGCTAAGCTTAACACGCCGTTATATGTCAAGAATTGACGATCTTCTGTTTTGTTTACTAAAAGTCGGGATCCGACTTTTTTTATTAAACAAAATAGTCGTAAAGGGCATCTTCAAAACCACTTTAAAATGCTTCAGTGTCTTTTTTTTTTTTTAATTTTGCATTTTGAATTTGGGAAAAAAAAATGACTGCTGATTGTGGCTTTAATGGTCAAGAATAATAGATGTGATATATTTCGGTATTGTGCATTATTATCATTTTGCAATAATGTTCATCTCTTTTTCTTTGATGATTCATTTGGGTAAATTTTTAGACACCATTAGTTAGGATTTATTTACACACTCTATTTTGGAGAGATCGATGCCGTTAGGAGTATACTTCTAATTGCAATTCAGTGTAATTGTTGATGGATGTAGTAGGTGATTAAAACGGAGAATAAAAAGGCATTTGGAAAATCAAAATGTCATCACAGCAACACATATTGATGTAAAGGAATATGCAATAAGGGGTACTTAAAGGATGGCAGCGTTTTCCTCATGATAACCTATTGATAAAGATAACGACTGACCTCACCGATTCTATAGAGAAACATTATGTGGTGTTTATAAAGGTAGGGGACAAATTAAATACGGACCACTGCCAAAAGCAATACGAAATTTAGCAGTACAAGAAATATTCAATATTCCAAATTCCATTTTGGGGCGTTTGATTGAAAATGTTATTCAGCGATTTGCAGCATTCGCCTTAGTTATCACATACAAATATTTATGTAAAAAGGCACGTTAGTTCCCCGTATAGTGACAAGATTATATTATTCAACTTGCTTTCTTGTGTAGACAAAATGCCCATACAAATACAGCCATAATTGTAGGTTTGCATTATTGTCCAAGTATAAAATGCCAAGAACACTGTAGTTGAATGGAATATTCAGTTTTCCGAAACGTTTTTTGCCACTATACATTTAATAGTCCTTTTATTTTTATAAATGAAAACCCAGCACTAGAAATGTTCAATAAAAGTTGTTAAGTGTCAGTCTGTGAAATCGTTATTCAGGACTTTCAACTGTAGCTTAAGTAGTAACATTTGCTTTCAAACAATTTAGTAGAGTTTATCGTATTTCACTTACTCCAATTAAAGGCCATTGATATGCATGTTAACCCGAGAGCTAAGCTTATTATTAGACAAGGAAAACAACTTAAACAAAACAAAAATCTGCACACGCACATGAAGGCAAGCGGGATATACGTATATGCTGTCTATCTCCTATATATATTAAAGTCGCATCAAAAATGAAAGCCACAGGGAATTAAACCGTAACTCCTGTTGCTTTAAGAACTGTTTAAATGTTATTAATTACAAACGTCGTTGTAACTAGCAGCTGGGGACTCACAACCAGTTAATACGACGTCTCCTTACAGTATTTGCACGGTTCGAGTCTCGGCTCTGACAGTTTAAACGGTGTTTTTTATAGAACAGTTTTAGAGTGCACGGTATCCTTCAAATTTCCGTTATAATTTCAAGGTTTGACTATAAAAACATAATATGTGTTCACAACATCCACATACTAGTTTCTAAAATGATAGGGCACTAATTTAATCTACGTGACCTTGAAATTGAGGAGTACAATCTGCTTGATAATCTCTTTGTGCTATGAATATGGTTTGAAAGAGATAGAGATGTATATTTTCCTACATTTTGTGAAGTTTTACCTTTTTATGTGTCAGTTTTCAAGTGACTTTGAGTATAACCTTCATCGTGGCAACGTAATTTTAAGTGCATAACCATGAGTGCATACACAGTAATTTTCTCTGTCCGTCAAATGATAATATCGCAGATCTATATATCAAGAAAACGAGTGATCTAAACAATATATTTGTGCCTCTCGTTTAGATTGTGACAATTATTATTTGCATGACAATTTCCGATACAATTTGAGGACGAAAATAAAGTTCGGTTTATCGCGCAAAAATATAATCTATACATGAATAAATCTACAGGTATTGATCAGAATTCCCGAAATTTAACACAATGCTTCCTACGTCAGAGATGGAATATTACTCTGGTTTAATTTGTTACAAACAAAATTACATTTCGAACTTTCAAGTGTTGTGTATTTGGATATTGTTTTGTAGTGAATACCGTTTCTGGGGTATCATTTTGGTATGGGGCAATAGCAAAGTCAAGGTGCAACACCGAACGACCCATTGGTGTTCACTGAAACAGTACTTCATGGAAGAAACTAAAAAAAAAACAAAACAAAAAAAACCAAAACGAAATAAAACTACAGCAACAACAAACAAAACAAAACAAAAACAAAACAAAACAAACAACCAAAAAACCAAACAAACAAAACAAAACAAAAACAAAAAGCAAACAAATAGGGCAAGCACCGGGGTTTATAAGTGCTTTAGAGAATAAGAAACGTTAATATACGCGAACATACTCAAAATAATTGATGTATGCGCAACAATTATGTGGCTCAATTGACGACAGTTTTAACATAGGTAGCTTATTGGCAATCATCTTAAAGGTGATCCTCATTGCTCGGACGGCATATATTAAGATGTATACCAATGGAAAGCTTATGACTTCAGGATGCCAAAAATATCTTTTCAAAAAAAATAATCGTGTAATATAGCCGCTATAAACCAAAAACTAACCCTATATTTCGTTGCGATTTTACGCCCAAAATACGCTTAAGCTTTCCTTCTCTGACCTTGGCAAATTCGTGTGACGTAGGCGATTGTGTAAGTCTTGTTACGCTATGCTTCTTCCAATGTAAAGGAACCCCAAATAGCTCCTCTTCTCCTGTGTTGAATTTCGCCAATATAGCGATAAATGTTGGTTGACTATGTTCCTTGATCTCTGTAGATTGGTAATTATAATTCCCGGCTTCATAAGTGTGCAAGAAATGTGAAAAATCGCTTGAATTCTCATCGCTTGCGATGAATCGTGAGTAGCAAGCAGAGCTCAGACGCCAGCTATGTTTACACGAAAGTGTGAGATTTTGACCACCACTCATGCTCCTGGAGCATGAAAAACCTTTGAGGTTAGTGGGGGAGACCTGCCCCTGGAGCATGGGTGGTGGTCAAAAACAACCGCATGCGTATAAAGACACGGCTCTTGCATTGATTAACGTTAAACCCTCTTATGCTAACCGATGGAATTGCATGAGGTATAGGCGCTATCAGGGGGAGTAACGGAAAATATCTTAATCTACTTTTCTCAGACCGGGAAACAGTCACTCAATTATGGCTATTGAACCTTTTTAATAAATCATTGTTGGCTTTGCTATTGGGTTTCCGGTAAAGTCTTGGCTCATCGAGCGTAACATCGCGGTAATTACTTTAACTAGCGACTTGTTAACCATAATAAATTGCAGCAATACTGTGAAGCAAGGAATTCAGTATGTATAAAATGCCGACTGAACCGCCTTCTCTGGGGGATAGAGCCATCAAATCTACCAGATAGTTATCTGTATCTGTATTGCTCATAATTCTGATTTATTTGAGCAAATTTTAGAGAAAACAATGGTAAGTCTTCGAAAGCGCAGAAGCGAGCGACACAAGTGAATGGGATTTTGTTTCCACCACTGGCGAGTGCCAAATTGTGTAATACTTGCATAGAAGCTCATAGACGATTACACAATCGGTGACGTCACCACCTCACAGCGCCCAAGTCAATAATATTGACTTTCGCTGAAGTGGTGTTGCTTGAAAGACGAATTTCATTTTGGCTCTTGTAACCAAATCGTGAGTAGCATAAATATGACAATGTTTAATGATAAAAATCATTGGTATATAGCTTTATGCCGTCCGAGCAATGAGGATCACCTTTAATAAAGAACGTTGTTGGTCGGTGATATCCAATACACTAAAAAAGATCCGCCGAAAGTAACATTTTGAAGCACTTGTTAGTTGTTTCAATTAAAGGGACAGGAGGATATTTTTTAGGAAAAGAATTTCTCTCGATTTGCACTTGTAGAAAATCTACTGAGAACATTCGAGGGTTTATTGGCCAAACAAGTATAAAAGGAAAACCAAAAACTGTATGTTTTAACCTTGCCCCCACAATCGCCCCATAGAAAATTAGTACATAAAAATTCTTCAAAAACCAAAATACGCGGGCTACCGACCCTATTTTTTATGTATATATATTGGGTGTTTACACACTGTCACGATTGGGAAATCCTCGATGGGTCGGTGAATTATTTACAGGGAGAAATTAATTATTGAAAGATGATATTTTGAAGTTTTAGGACAAAACTTATTTTGAAATGAAATATGAATTCTTAGGTGATTGACGGTTACACATGAGGCTAATGACTTTGTTTTAAATCCAAAGAATGGTTTTCTGGAAAAGTTCTCGTTCAAAAAGGCATGCCTTCGATTTAAAACATTAACGCTGAAAAGGTTGCTCGGCTTATGGCTCCAAGAGTACATGAACAGCCTCCTCTTCTGATGTCGAACGCAATGTAAATGACGTCATTTTCTCGTGTTTAGATTTCGGAAACCATTTAAATGAGAGTGGTTTTCTGAAAGATAATGCTATTTTCCACCAAATTAAAGCCAGTTTTGTAGCGGGTAGGATTGGCGAGTATTTATAAGCCCGGCTACCGGAACTTGTGGGTTAGATAGGTAAGACATAAAAATATGTCAAAACCGGGCTATACCTGAGAAGGTTGCTCCTTTTATGATTAGATATTGAGAAATCCATCAACAGAGTGCATGCATTACAAGAATCAAACAGCACATGTGCTGCTTTAATTATTGAAAATGCAACCGATTTTTGGAAATTTTGTTGACATATAAAGGTCTAACCTCCGACTTGATTTTGACGCATGTAGGGTATCCAAAATATCAAAGTATATCTCCATCTGATACATTAATCAATATCAATAAATCAAGACATTTCAATATTAATTAAAGTAGGTGTGTGATAACAACATCTGAAGCAGAACGATTACTTCTTGTCTACCGTATTAAGAAGGTTTCCATTGCAAAAGCTATCTTGAAGCCTTTATTTTGATCTACGCGATTGAGTGTTGTTGAAAAAATAGATAGCCGAACCTCAAGGGTTATCGTGATTAGCTTAATTGAAGCTGCCTTAAAAGCCTAAGTAATTAAAAGGGCTGGCAGGATATCAGGTAAAACGCAAATAACATCAATTTGAATAACAAAATGGAGATGAAATCGTGGGTTAGTCACCAAAAAGATCAATTAGCGACATATAAACCCGGTGTGTCAAATGTGAACGTGATTGTGGAAGTGCCCTAATGAGCTCTTTAAGCGTCAGAGCAATGACAATTGGAATACGATGCTGCCACAAGAGATCCAATTAGGACGGCATGCTTTAACACTTTGGCGACATGAACGCAAATGTGTGAAATACCATTCGAGATGTCTTTAGAAGCTGCCAATATGTTTAAACCCACACAAGAGCTACAGCCAACTTGAGAATCTTGAACTAGCATGAAATTTCAGTTTAAAACCATTGATGTTAGTAATACCCAAAACCTACCAGGTTTACTGATACCTAAAGGCAGTCGTCATGGTTCAAAAATTTATGTGAGAACACCCAGAGAAGTAAGTTCTTATTCATTATTATGAAGAAAAATTGTGAAATTTGTCTTGGGAACAATATAAGAAGAATCGTGTTCAAACTCTTTTTAAAAATGACGAAAGTAAAGAATTACCAATCTTTATCTCATGTCTAACGATGTTTTGTTTTGGCGTCAAAGTAACAAAACAAACAGAAAACGAATATATCGACTAAACATCCAAGTAATATCATTTGAGAACTAGTATTGTTTTGCAAATAACATAACTATAATTATCAGTAAGCTTGAAGTAGGCGTATATAGATAGGCATATGGGGACGTGCGGCGGAAATGCGTTACTTTTTCGTAGAAAATTCTGAGACACGAGGTAGGTTTTCGCAGAAAGTCCTTAGACATGGGTAGGAAAAAATGACTCTAAAGCAGTAAAATCAGCCATGACACTAAGAAATGGGTATAGGTTTGCTTTTTAGCTCATCAATTATTCATAAGTATAAAATTGGCTCTCTAAATGGTAATCCATGTGTATTTTCTATGCTCATCTTGTTCGCGTCCTTTTTCGGTTCATCCAAACGGATGCCAAAAGTTTTTTTTTGTTTCATTTGGGTGGAGTCAAAAATCTTAGAAATTGAGACAAAGGGAGAGAATTTTACGCTAGATCAAAGAGTCAACTTAGATTGCAGAAAGGGGGCGTGAAGTCAAGAACCAAAACGAGGGGTCTACAATATTATTAACATCTAAGATCCATTAGCGAGGACTACAATCAAGCCTACCACCCTACGCAACAAAAGATTCTGCAAGCTATCAGCTGTTGAATCCACTGCTTGGAATAAAATCAGCGGTTTGAGTGACGAACGCTCACTAAAAATACGCAGGTTTTAGCTACTTTTCCAAAAAATATAGCAATTTCCCTTAACGGTAGTTTTACCTGCTTTTTAAGGTAACAATTTTTGATAAGGGTCGCTCATCTCTGGCTTTTTTGGCGTTTCGGACGACACCCCCTGATCCTGTAGTGTCATATTTACAAAAATTGTATTAAGGCCTTGTGAATTAATATCGGTAATGTCCAATTTCACTTACAGATTAGTTTCATTTTTCTGATATATTACTTGTTTACTTTTCAATATAGGTACTAAATATTGGGTTGGTTGCTGTTGTTGCTTTTCGATGAGTAAACTATTAATTTATTCTGTTCAATGTTCTTTCCAATATTCTCCTTCAAATTGCAATGTTCAACAACGACTAAAATGTATGGAGAGGTCATAGCGTTTGCAAACTGCAGTCAATGCCCCAGAACACCTGCAGTCGTTTAGCTATTGCTTCATTTGTAAAACCGATGTCTTGTATTATTGAAATCAGCCATCTGAAAACTACTTGATATTTATGGGCCAAGAGTAGAGGTGATACATTTCGCCATCATGCATCATCATTTTGCAATCATAATCAGCTCGTTTTCCTTAATGTTTCTTTAGTAGACACATTAGAATTTATTTACACCACTATGGATTCTAATTGCATTTCAGTGCAATTGTTGGTTGATATAAAATATATGTGGTAAGTAGAAAAATAAAAGGAATTGAAAACCCAACATGTTATCAAAGGAACACATATTGATATCAGGTAATATGCAATAAGGTACTTTAAACGTTGCATTTTTTGCTCATTTGTCCACTATTAATAAATACGACGACCAACTTTTACGATTAAGTTGCTATTTAGAAAGTAGGGCGATCCGATCATGATATGATTTTTTTTCATATGTCGCTTTCCACTCTTATGGAAGCATATCACCAAAACATCTGATCAGAAGTGCGTTTGTGTAGATTTTGATTCATCCAGGTACAAATCAGTATGGTAGAAAATTAAATCAAATCGTCTGGACTTACTATTTTTAGATGAGTGCCAAGCCCCAAACCACCAGTAGGCTTGACAATGCTTCTTGGATAAGACGTGAAACGTTGCCACTCATCTAAAATAGTAAGTCCAGATGATTTGAATTAATTTTCTACCATCCGATCAGAAGCCAATATATATAAAAATCCAGATCCGTACTTTTATAACAAATTTGTGATTTTCTATATGAAGGACTCCGATATGAGGTTAGATATTTCACACAGTGATTAAACATGATTTTGAGGGTGCATTCCTCGGAAAATATCTGAGTTAACCGTTAAGGGGTAAATAGGGTGGCCCACAGGGTGTATGGGGGATTAGCACTCTAGCCGTTGATAAATACCTTTATGTATATTTCCTGTTATATTATTTCCACACGGCCAATTTGAAACGGATTGTAAACACATCGGACCATTAGATAAAATAGTTCCCATGATGACCTTGAAGAGTTTTTGGACTGTAGTGCAAACACAAGAGATTGTAGGTATAGCAAAGTATACTTTTAAATCCTTAGAACCAGATAAACGTGTTAATACATCTTTCAAGCCCATATGAAATTTACCCCCCTTCTCTAACTCAAAATGCTCAAGAATGATAAAGTTGCATCATCCCGATTTGGAATCAGCAAATCAATGTTGCATAGAAACCATCTAAACATTTTGTGCAGAGTCTTTTGGTAAGGTCATGTTGGCCTATACCACAGGACTACCAGGACGACCTTGAACCTTAAAGCAATATTAGCACTTTTTTTTGAAGAGCGCCCCCAATTTTTCAAAAAAATTGAGATTCTTACACGGTTGCATTGGTAACTGGCTAGTAATATATGCCTGTGAATGGTTAAGCTCTACAATGTCTATGTGTCGCAAACGAAGGAATTTTGTAACTAGAATAATTAATATCGGGATCCCGATAATAATTCAACGGCTGCTGGAAACGGCCTTCCAATATGAAATAGCCGGGAAATAGCGCCATGTACGTATCTACGCTCATCTGTTAGTTGTTTATTGGTTCAGGCAAGTCAAGTTAGAGGTAATTTTCTTGATGTGGCACTATTTCATCATGGACGGACATAAACTTAGCATTTCCAGCTCTGCCGTTAAGTACAATCTAGGATCCCAATTCTAATTAGAAAAATCGCTCATTTTATGATAAATACGCATTTTTGAGCATTGTCGTTCGCAGGTGTAATTTTCTAGACCATTACCAACATAGCTGTGCAAAAATATCAAATTTTGAAAATTGAGGGCGCTCTTCAAAAAAGGTGTTAATATTGCTTTTAGGACTGTATCCGTGTAATTAAAAGTCGGAACCTAGACAAACTATACTTTTTGTAGGTGTTTATAAAACAAATGCATTAGTGCATAACTATAGTTGGAGTAATGATTTCTTGGCCAAGCTTCCCCGCCAAAACGGCGCACCACTGGGTTGCACGTAGACGCAGTTCATTATTACTCAAACTATAGACACAATTTGACCTGATGTCAAATATGATGCTGTACAAATTCTCCCCTTATTGCCCAGAGGTAAGACTTTAAAAAATTAGGCATCGGTATCCTTCAAACCATAGAAAAACATATTCAAACCTGTTGTATTCCTTACGTCCCTAGAGTAAACTTACTACCAACCTGACATTAACCGCAAAAAAAGAAGGTTGCGTCATTTTTCTTTTTAAATCTAGGAGCAATTTCTCACTAAACACAATGCAGGGGTCCGCTCCGTGATTTTTGAAAAGTGGCAAAAATGGCATTTAGGGATTTAAGGGATATATACATAGCCAAAAATCGAGAGCGGGATCTTTTTTCATGACCCTAGTAGGTAATGCAGAGACATATAGCTTCCCTAAAGTACAAATAAACGTTCATAAGCTCTGCCCCGGTTGCCATAGCAACGAAGCAAAACAAAAAACAAAAACAAAAAACAAAAACAAGAACTTGGTTTCATCATGATTGTCCAAGCGGACTTTTTCCCAATGTACGTCTATGGTATTTTATTTAAAGTTAAAATAGCTTTTCAGTTACCATGGCAACAAGTGCGAAAATTAATTCTCATTTGAAAACTTTGGACCAAGTCCTATGAATGGTATATGAATGCTATAAAGACAACATTTTCAGAAATGTGTGAAATCGCTTTTCGAAATTTCTCCAAGTATTTAAAGGGGATAGCCCCTTAAAATTGTCGGAAGTATGTAAATAACCTAGGATAATACACTAAATACAATGCAGTGAGGTATTGTCCAATTAACTATGTTCACAGAACAAGGACATATGTAACCTAGCTTTTCAAACATTGATTACTGTGAAGGCATTACACACTACCTAAATGTCGTCCTTTCTTCACTCATCCTAAATAAAACGTAGAAAGGTTGCTTTATTGTAAAGCAATTAAATACTAATAGCGTTGTATTTGAACCAAACTGGAAGAAGGGTAAAGACCTTTATTTGCCATAGTGTACTTTAGAGAACAGGAGCAATAGGATGATATGAGGCTATTACGCATTTGAAAACAAATTAAAAACTCTTGTTGAGTGTTTCCAAAAGCAACAGTACTTGCATTTAAAGTATATGCATTATTAAATGAAATACATAAAAAGAGGAGGGAGAAAAACAAGAAGACGACGAAGAAAAAGACGACGACGACAAAAAAAAAAAAAAAAAAAAAAAAAAACAAAAAAAAAAAAAAATCAGTGCCATATCAGATGTCATTGATTTCTGACTCTGAACCTGAGGTCATTAGAGGAATATCAAACTGTTGGTGTGTGTGTGTGTGTGTGTGTGTGTGATCGTAAAATTGTATCTTTGTGGGGACATTTATCCGTTCAGTACTATCTTTATGGGGACGTGTTTAGCTTGCGGGGACAAAGGCCACGTCCCCACATGCTAAATATGCTTACAATGGCCTATTTGGCGTACTCTGTGAGCCCCATACCCCTAGAAGCAAGTCCCCACAACTACTACCAAAATGGCCTTAAGGCCTTGTTGGGACATCTCGCCCCCATAACCTATGTACAGAACGCATAAGGTCCCCACAAGGCTTACACACTTACACATTTTTACACAAATTGGTTCCCCACAGAGATACAAATGTACGTGTGTGTGTGTGTGCGCGCGAGTGTGTGTCCGTGTGTGGTGTGGCCCTGGCAATAAACATTCTCGTTAAAGGTGCAACGAGAGATTTATTTCAAGTCATCCTTATTTTCGTTGATATGTAATGATTTCATATAGATTAGGCACTCAATAGATTCCCTACCTTTTATTTGGCTGCAAAAATAACTTGAAATGAAAAGGTGATTTGTATATGCTTATATTTCAATAGAAAATAGACTGAATTTCTTATTTGCTCCTATAGTAAATTAGAAATTGCACAATTTTTGTACCAAAGAAACCGTTTTCAGCTTAAACCTTTCAGATGGGGATGTCTTTAATAGAAAGCTTTACACCAGTGCAAATATCAGAATTTTCACTTTTTTAAGAGACACCTGTTTTTAAAATCCTCGCTGCACCTTTAACATAATAAAATTTAATAAAGAAGCTTAAATTAAAGAGTGTTAAGTAGGGCATAAGTTTCAGGGTGAACCAATAACTGTTGCGTGATTTAGTTTAACAGATTTCTCGGGGGCTTCTTGTCAAAGGTAACTTGATCTTTTCTTTTAAATCAATTCGCTATATTAAGTTTCAGCAGGTTTTGCGCAAGCAGTACCACTTGGTTTTTATGGAGTACTGAACATTGAATATTTTTGCAAGATGCTAGTGTATTTGGGATACAATAAATTAACCGTGATTCTATGTGGAAGTAGAAAATAAATGGCGACCTTGCCTTAAGCCAAACAAAATGGTAAATACATTGATTTTCCCTTAGCAAAAAAAAAAATTAACGTTCCAGACTACTCTCTCTTTTTAGACAAACCCAAAAGTACATGAGCTTTCCGAACCTTTTACGGTTGTTTATAAAGGGACAATCTGAAATTTCGTGGGAAAAGCGCCTTCACTTACGTAACTAAGTCCACAATTAACAGATAACCGAAGCGAATAAAGCAATAATAATTTCATTATTAAACTAGTAATGGGAGTTTTGTATTAAATGTCCGGATCAGGACATTCAATTAAGGCAATAACTGCAAGTTGTTTTGAAGAACGTCCCTAATTTTCAAAATTTGAGATTTTTGCACAGTTGTGTTGGTAATTGTCTAGTAAACTATATCTGCAAACGCATTCTCGATTGTGATTTAACAGCGGAGCTAGAAACGCCACCGCACGACCTCTAACTGGACTTGCCTGAACCAACAGAACAACTAATGTATTAGCATAGACACGTAAATGGTTCTGTTTCCTAGCAATTTCAAATTGAAAGAGCGTTTTCAGCAGCTACTGAATTATTATCGGCATACGATATTAATTATCCTAATTACAAAAGTCTCTTTGCAATACATATACAAGTTCAAACTTTACCATTCCCAGGTATAGTTTACTAGCCAATTACCAATGCAACTGCACAAAATTCTCAAATTTTTGCACTCTTTCACAAACGTACTGTTATTGCTTTAACAGAGCGATCTACGGGGAACTAAATATTTAGAAAAAACTCATAATACTAAAACTGAGCGTAAAAGTCAGTTGGTATTTTCAGCATAAGTTTATTTATCAATGATTTGAAGAACTAGGGGCAAAACAGAAGAGGTTATGGTCATCACTGGATCTGTATGTGGCTTTAAAAAGAGCAAACATAATTTCCTTTTTTTCCGGCAGCGAAAAATGAGATTAACATACTGTTGCAGATTTTCCGAAAAATATAAAACTGACAAAAACATTTCTCATTAATAATGGGTTACATTATTGGAAGGCAACAGTATTTCACATTTATGTTATCTTTTGGTTTTTTTGATTAAATGTCTGAAAATGTTTGAATCAAACATCTTTAAAGAAAGTGAAAAGCAAACAGAATCTTTTGTAAAATTATCAAATTTTACGCCTTCCCTGCGGCCACTGAATACTGACTGGCGCTTAAAGTGCTTGAAGGAATCCCAGCTTAAAAGCTAGATCGAATGGAATAAACCGCAAATGTTTATCTTACATTACAACGTACTGCTAGCAACATGTGTGTGTTACGGCATCCGATTTTCCCCTGCAAGATATACCAAAACATCAATACCCTGACGCTCTCCTAATGCTTTTGCATTTAGCGATCCATTGCAATTTCATGCCCTATAATGGCACGCCCTTTAATATGTATATCCCGGGAAAAACAACGACAAATAGTATTATCGGTGGCTGAAAGTGAACAAATGGAAAGAGATCCTGCAAATCGTTGAAGGAGTAGCCTTTTTGACGATTGTTCCATACCTTGCTATTGATTCTTTGCACAGAAAGGCCAACTTGGCTCCCTTAATCCATTTTCTCCCGCAGACACAGATTTGGTACAAATCAAACTATCCGCGGGTCATTTGTTGTGAAGCTACCTGAAAAACCACTCAGATATGCGTTGAACTCTTTGGAGATTTGCAAACAGTGTATCTTGTCTTTTTTAAGCAATGTATATTGTATAAGAAATGTAGTAAATAATAGTTTTATTAGCCATATCCTGTTTAAGCCGCAAACCAAATAAGATATTTGTGTAAGAACGTGTAAAAATAAGCCTTCTATTCGTTTGAAAACACCTATACATGTATCAGTTTTCGTGTAAGATTAAGCGACAGACGAACTATTTTCGTGGGATGCATGAGAAGTTGCGGTTGGGTGGCGATTTTTTTTATTGCCGCGTGCGCAAAGTTTTTTAATTTCCAAAATATAAATTCATTTTGAATTTAACTAGATAGAGAAACTAAAAGACAAATCACTTATCAATTCCCTGTAATATTACCAATGAAACACACACATGCACAGTATCAGTCTATAGCAATATAAAATAAAATGGCTGATATGGTGTTGAATTTGTCGTCCAGATGACCTTCAGTGACCTTTGGTCTAATGAGGGCGTATTAGCAATTCTAGTCCAGTGCAGGGGGGGGGGGGCGGCCAAGATAGCGTCGTTTTTGCCGTTCCATAGGTTGTTTATCCACGTAATCACGAAAACTTGACAAATATTCTAATCGAAAATATGTTTTAATATCAATATTTTTTCCTCACTCAAAATCCGTTGGAGTTGAAAATCAACTCCATGATCAAATTATTTGTTTTGTATGATTAACGTTACAAACGGGATCCATTTTGAACGAGGCTTGCTTTGCCTCATGTTCAATCGCAGGGTCATCGCTATTTATAGCAGCGGCAGGGCTGTGGACGGCATGTACCAGGGCCTATGCCCGGCCTATGCACCCCGTTAGCTACCGTGGAACGATTCGTTGACTTGCATGTAGCTATCCTCTCATGTCGGTCTTTAAAAAGCTTTGATGATGTTTTCGCAGTGCACAATTTGCACCGCCGACTAAAGCAAGGCCGCGGCTCCGTACGGGAATTCCCACTGGCACTCACTGAATCTATTTATCAACGCGCACAGTGACTTCAACTTTCGGTCACTGTTCAGCTCAGGCTCGTCCATTGACCGTTTCGGCAGTTTTGCGCTATGAATGACAATGATGAATGAAGCTTGGCCGCCACCCCCGCCGTGGTCCAGTGCTTTATATTGAGATGTGAAGTCAACCTATTTATTTGATAGACCAACCATAAGGTGACAAGCTTTTTCCCCCTTATAGACAGCTACACAAATTAGATTGCCATTAGATTAAAATTAAAATAAAACTTGTTTTACACGCCGCTTTGAACATACGCCAAACTATTTCACCAACTTATATGACCTTCCATTAAAAATATGAATGCATTAATCGATTATTCCACTATTCAAGTTCATTTGGAGTGAACCATGCCTTTGGCTCAAAGGTCATTCGTATCTCGCTTTTTTCGAGCGTCCAGTTTCCCGCATTAAATGCCGCCTTCCTTTGAAATCCCGCGAGAGTGTAAGGCAGCTTCCAAATCAACGGTGCCCTTTGAGTTTATAGTATACGACATTCGTATGAGCAGATATTGCTTACATAATTCTATAATGTTAACTTGACAAGCGGTACCCCTATAAGTGGTCCACCAAGACAAGAAACCTCCTCAGATTGCTCGTAACTATGCTAGAGGGATTACATCATGACCAGTTGAAAATCTTTAAGCTTTGCACAGTCCACCATACAAATGATAAATTCTTTATGCTTCATTTTACACGGGAAATGTTTTAACATGGTTTGAGTCACAAATGACTAAAGTAACATTCTGACAGACCATAACCTGTAGATCACAATCAGCCCGCAATCTGTACATAATGGCGCAATGGATAAAGCGCAGGACTCATTATCCTAAAAACATTGTAAATTGAGTTTGAGCCCCACTGGAGTCAGCGTGTTTGTGTTCCTGGGCAAGATATTCAATCTCAATTGCCTCATCGACCTAAGCGAAATCTGGGGAGCTGTTATGGGGCATATTACAATCTAAATGCTGATAGGGTTGTGCGTTTGGCCAGCTGCCGCCCTTGGTGAACCGAAATAATTATGACGATTCCTGACGGCAGCGTAATAATCATAGGCAACAGCGCTGTGATCTTGATAACATGGCGCGCTATAAAGCCCACATATTATTATTATTATTATTATTATTATTATTATTACAAATTACAATCCGGAGCAAAACTCGTAGGAACACCTGTTGATATTTACTCGCGTTGTTTGTTTCAAAATTATGTGTGAATGTGGTCAAAGTCATTTTTCTTTCAATCCATCTATTTCTAACTTTAAAGGTAATCCCTTACGTCCCACCTAGGCATATTGGTGTAAACATATTGCAGATCTAAACTCATGATTTCTATAGACAACACTGGATCAGGGGAGCCGGGAAGATGTTCAAGTTGTCTTAGTAAATGACCCAATAGTTTGAACGAGCTCGCAGGTGGAAGGTGATTAAGTTCTTGATGTAGTTTCACCGAACAAATACTAACTGGTTTTTGGACAACAAATTGTTTTCAGAAAATGACCGGACTCGATGTGTATTTTATTGTGTCTGAATGTTGTTTTGAACGAGTTGGTCATTGAGCTTTTCCTTCTTTGGTACTTTTATATTTTGTTTGATGGAGTGTTATTCTTAATGTTTAATGCAAACATTCATGAAGTCACTCTTATAAGTGCCGATTCTCCAAATTATATGAAAATGATATTAATTTCGGCTATTCAAGCCTGACCTGTTTACAAAATGCATGACAAATTCTAAGGCCAGAATAAAATTCCGAGGAGATTTATCAAGCTAGTCAAATACATATTTGATGAGCCACCGGCAGTCATCTATCACGCGTTAGAGCAGTCAGTTTCACACGTGGAAAATATCCCGACAATTGCACGAGATTTTTTACTAGGAGTGAGTAAGTTAACCAGATGCTTTACACACCTGGAAAGGACCGTCTCGCGACTTTCCAGAATGAAATCGTTTTGTCGATACAGGTTTGTTACACGTGCTTTACACATTTATCATTTTGGCTTAGAGTCAGCCTTGTGTATCACGCTCCATTGAGAACCAGATGATTCAAGACTGTTGAGGCGTATAACAACTCTCAAATGGCACCTCCCCTGACGCAGTCGAAGTGTAATGGTTTTGTCTATACACATACTCTATATCTTCACATCGATACCTTTTGAATACATAATTTTATTTCCGCTAAAAATGGTTATAAAAATAATCAAGATAATTTAATTCAGTAAAATAGGTCAAAAGTGAACGTTAAAGTGGGAAACATCTGGCCTTTTGAGTGGAGGGTTTACGATGAAAGGGCCCAAGATACTCTGCTTGATGTGGTGGAATCCAAATCATTTAGGCTAGCACGATTTGACCGATTTTTTTATCGTTCTCTTTTCCGTTTCAAATTAGGTATACTATCCAGCCTATTGATCTAACGGTCGCCGTTAATACCGATTGCAGAGCCAGACTTTTACAAGCTATAATAAGTTCTTGTTTTGTGACATATATTTTCATTAACTTAAAGTGCCAAATAGAGCTAAATGATCTTTATTATTGCTGTGGCAAAATATTTTAAGATAACCTGAAAGACAATTCAGTTCTAAATAATATATTGTTGATCAACAATGATTAACGACACATTTTTGAAAACTTTACCGGGAAATTCAAGCTTATATATAAGAACCAGTTTAAAGTCTTATTTCGCCCCGATAAGTTTGATGATCAAATTACATTTAATTAAAGAACCATACGGAAACTTCACTCAGTTAGCACGTATGAAATAAGATATTTTTATATTGTAAAAAAGGAGGATCAATAACGGATTAAAGAAAAATTGATTGTATTCTCTTGATCATATACCGCAACATTGTCTTAATTTTAACGCCCGACGAGCTATTCAAAGTCTTGTTAAAGAGGCAAAGAAAACTGAAAATGTTCTATTCACAATAAAAATTGACAGTTGAAAATGCTTTTTGTGCACGGTAATCGTAGAAGATAACGTAACACTATGGATAAAAAACGTAGAAGCAGTCTGCGTAAGATACAAAAGAACAACGCTAAGAGGAACGTACCTATAACGATTGATTGGGGTACCATAGCATGCAAATCTTTGATTTGAATTCTTTGCTTTTAATATATGTATATACACACACATAACACACATATACAACTGGGCTCGAGGACTTCCGTTATAATTCAGCCCCTTTTTAAGGCGAAAGCAGCTCGGGCTATCACTCATAAAGGACAGATGCACAATAAGGATGGTTTCACACTTAGAGATGAAAAGAAACCTACCCCAGAGGAGTCTTAGTGGACAGACACCTGAGACGACTTACAGAAATGAGCTTGGCATCCATTGAAAATATGGAAAAAATAGCAAAGGTAGGAGAAAAATGAAAGTACAGCGGACGGATTAAAAAATACATAAACCAAACAAGACCACGAGCCTGCTTGTCCAACAAGGAATTGGTCGCCTTGACCGTAATCCTCAGGTATATTTTAGAGCCAATGACCGCTACGGTTTGAGTTTAAATGAACAATGTTAATTAACAAAAGTATTTCCTGTCGACTCGAAAAGTAATAAAGAAAGAGAGGCAATTTGCCATCAACTTTTGACATTTTTCAGAACACCAATTACGTAATTGTATTATACCCCGGATATTATGCCCTTAAATACCTTTGGATCATTGGTCGATGCTTAAAGTAATAAACTACTGTATCTATATGTAAATGAACCTAGGAACAAGTAATTTTCTTAGAATCTCTTTAGCATCTCCTGATTTGAAAGGTAACATATTTACTAGATCATTTCTAGATTTTCTTGTATGCAAAAATCCCAGTTCTACCTCTTGTAGTATGATTTAAGACATCTACATTTTTTTAAAGGTATTATTATTATACATGAATCTCAGAGCGACCTCTTAAAGGACATGTTTATCTCTTTGGGTCATTACACACAGAAATTAGCCCACCTTTGCTTTAAGCCTCATACTCTTATGGAAAAGGGTGATTAAAAGAAAATCGAGGTCGAGTCATCCACACAAACTAATGCAAGAAAATTTCTTTCCCTTTTTTTCCTCTCTGGGATACACTTCCAGGATAAATAATTGCACAAGAATTAAGTCCCTGAATTATTTGGCTTCCAACGAAAATAATTGTTGATGAACACCTTATTTCGTGGAATGTCGCTCGCTTTTGTAGCATTAATGTAGTAATTTGTAATCTTTTATATTATCTTATGAAGCTATTTGTTATCATTATTCTAGATTACCATTGGTGTTGCAACATTAAATAATTCTTATGTTATCTCCCTTATCGCAATAAAATCACATTCGCACCTTCTCTGTATCATGTGTTTTTATTCCGTTAATGAAATGAAGTGTGTTCTCTTCGATTCTTCTGCAAGTCATAACTACACACACGTTTCAGGAAGTAAAAATACTAGTAAATAATGTCCTCACAAATGTATTTATTGGCCTTCCATATATTCGAGCTGGTATAACTCTGAACACTTTTAATTAAAGTGCTACCAACAAACGGAGTACGGTATTGGATGCCTGTCTGGTCAAAAGTGCAAACGTCACCTATGTATAATTTCAAAATTTAATCAAGTGTAAAATGCTTTGGGTTTTATAAATTATAGAATACGTATGTATTTTATCAATTTCATGGGCGTATTGATTTAGTTCGATCAACCGTGTTATTAGAATTCCCTGCCGCCAAAATACTGAAAGAATTGCACCTCGTGCGCATTGAAGTCGTCAATTCATGGCTGTAGATGAACATCATTATTGTTGTATATTGATTATGCCCTTTTACAAATATTGAACATAACAGTTACCTCTTAAGCTCCAATAGATTGCGTTGCGTCTTGTCCAATCTATAATTGCAATAACACTGGTGTATTGGTTGAATGTTTTGCGGTGACACGCTAAAATGCGCCATTAGCATTGCCATACTTAAACACAAGGCTAAAGAGAAGCAGGTGATAGCTGGTAAACCTAAATCTTAAGTAAGCAGGTTCGTATTAAGAAGTTAAGAACTGGATAATTCCATAAACGACATGCTGCAATTTTCTTCCAGATAAAAGAAGCTTACTAAAAACAAAAGGACGTTTTCGTCCAAAGAAAAGAAAGCTTACTGAAAGTTAAGGGACTCTTGACGACATTTGCGTTGATAAGAGCATGCTAACTAAGTAATGTAGTAATATCTTTTCATTGAATAATAAATAATGTACGTAATATATCTTTGTTTCATTATTGTTCTCTACATTTTCTTCATTGAAAAACCCGTCCATGACATGACGTGTATAATTGTGCGCCTTTACGCGCCATGTCATGTCTATAACATGACTCGCACAGACGAACAAATATATACGCACCTGCTTTCGCTCGCAAACACACATACGCATACTCGCGTACTCTGTACTGCCACAAACAGATATAAACGTGCATGTGTTTCACGAAAAATGTGAACCTCCCGTGAAGATAATAAAGTTGAAAGATTTGCTTAAAAACAACGTTATTTGAGAGTAGGCTTGTAATAAGATGCATTTTTGCCCGTTGGCGCTGAGTCCATTGGGTCCACGTGCTGCCCTGATTTTCAACACTTGTCGGTTGTAACAATCTCTTGATACATGCTTCAATCGTATCGTTGGTTAAATTGGTATTCTTAATTTCAGTTTGAAATTTCACCTACCTCACAGTTTAAAAAAGAAACAGGTTAATTTGTAGCTGTTTCATCATAAACAATATGTACCGAATTCTTGGCAACTATATATTCCGCTGTTGGAAGCGGTGTTGTTATAAAATACGTGTAGATATTCACGCATAAACATGCACGCACTTAAGCAGTGTAGAATATGAATACAAATCAAAATCCCTTGGCTATTTGTAACGGAAATGACACTTTTATCGGTATTTACTTACAAGTGCTTCTCTCAATGATTAAAACAGTTCAAATCCAGTGACGTCAATTTTATCGAGTACTTTTGTAAATAGTCACTATTATGTGTTTACTTTCAGCCAATGCGAATCAGTAAAGAAAATCCTGGGGATATTGTACAATAATATTTAAATAAATATATAAATAAGCCTGATGATTTTTGTTGAGTTGGTAACTAAAACATTTATTATATTATTTTTGGGAAAGATGGCAATGTAACATCCTTCAGCCTATTGCTAGGAACCGAATGTGCTATTATTTGTATAGTAACTATGTCCTAGGATGTGTTATACTTGATTGGCATTATAAAAAAGAGAGGATTACTCTTACATAACATGTAGGTCAGATGCCAGAAAACAGTAAATATCCTCGAATAAATGCTGGATACATGCTAGCTAGGATTCATGCTATGCATTGTCTCCTTAATAGTGTCCAATGAAGTCGGGAGCGGAAAGTGTCTTTAAGCAACTATACTTTGTTCGGCCAGAACTGAGTAGGTAGTGGTGTCACAGCTTTCTCGCAGTTAAACGTGCGCAATCGCGATCGCACAGAAGCTCACAAAGTCGGCGTGAGCGATATGCATGCACAATAGCTGCGCGAAAGTTATGTCATCACTCCTTCTGACCGCACGAAGTATACGAACATTCATGCATGCAATTTGATCTTTTTTGCATGTCTTTTGTGAAGCATCTGAATAGCTATGACAATTAATGTAATTTTCGATTAACAATAGAGAAGAGTTTGAGCACACTGCGTATCTCTTTTGCCAGATCTAATAATGATTAAAAAATTAACAAGGTGTAATGCGTATTGCGTATCTGAAGATATTATTATCCGTGCGAATCGAACGCATTTTATTACATACAGAAACGTCTGGCCATATTGCGAACGTTTATAGGATTTGCTTATTTTGGTGAAAAAAAATCAACTTTCATCAACGAATATGTTTATGCATTAGAAAATTGTAGTTTCCGTTTTTGATTGATAATAAAGGTGTTGCTTTTAGACTAAAACCGAGTTACACGGCCGGTCTCAGACCACACGGGCGAACCTCTATATTTCTGCGTGAAATAACCCCCCTAGCGTTGTCGCTGTAGTAGTGTTACTTTACGCAAGTCGTTGTAGGGTAATACAATTGTGGATTTTTTATGCACAAACGTTGGCCAATAAGTTAAATAATGTCAATAATTTCAGTACAAAGGAAAACCTGATTAGTTGAAAATGTGTGGTCAAATCCTCGTCTGCAAAAGTTTCAGATTTGCATATTTGCTGTACACAAACGTTATTCTACACGTTCTTAAACTATGCAATACGTTGTTAACTCAGTTTTGAACATAGAAATGTTGTCAACGATATATTAACTGCACTCTCGAATTGGATTAATGGATCGTGATAAACAAAAAAGCATTTTCATTCGTTCCGAAGGCGAACGAATACTGTCAATTAGTCAGGAAAATGAGACTCTACTCTCACACTCACTACAGCGAGTAATAAATCAGCAATGGGATTGATTGAATAAGAGTCAATGAGTACAATTGATCTAGATATTTAGTTGAAGCTAAAAGAATTCGTAAGTCTTTAGAGCATATCTTGAATCTTAAAGTTGTCATGTGTCAAATAGAATTTATTGACGAACCAAAAACTACTGGCAGTCGAGGAAATCTTTTTCTGAAGTACTGGAACTACAATAAGATACCCTGATTACTTTTAGCGTAATTTGTTCCTTGACAAATTACGCTGGAATTCTAGACGGAATTACATATATTACATACAAATTGTGGGCACCTTACGTTGTAAATGTCATGTTATAGTCCTTAAACTAGACAAATATTACGAACAAGGACAATTTGTGACATTCGTCTAAAATTCCTAAATAATTTGCCGAAAAGTTTGCTATAGCTTTTATACAAAAGTTAGATGAAAAAAAAATTTTGCTAAGGCATTCCGTTAACATCCTACTTAGTTAAAACATTTCGAATTCAAAGGAAGAATAGACGTTTCGTGTCTGCAATGCATTAATGCATATGGTGATGAAGCAGCTGGCAAGATTATTGCTTGGGAGTCAAACATAGCAAAGTGATGAAGTCGGTCATGACTGGCAGTAGCGTAACGATCGAAGGAAGGGATTTCCCTATATCGGATATAAAAATAGCGGGTAGGGACTGACCCGTTATGATTAAAATTTTGACCCGTTATGATTACTATTTTTAGCATGAAAATTTTAAACACAAATACATAACTTTGGCTCTTTTTTCTCGATATCCGGCTCGGTCTTTTTTCTTTTGTCGAGAGGTTCGTATCAACGGCTAATAACAATAACGCCGCCCCACTGAGACTTTGATTGCAGATGCTATCTTCCTATCTTGTGCACAGTTTTGAATTGATATTTAGTACTCACTCACATTCCTATCATAGATACTCTTGTGTTGCGCCAAATTCACTGCTTAGAGATCAGAGTGATGTATTCTGCATATAAGTCTTTACAATTCACATTGCCTACTACGCAAGTATCAAGCCTAAAACATTGTCCTACTTCACTTGAGCCAAATGGCCATCCAGAGTAATTTGTTTTTGTAACAGCACTTGTTATTGTTCGTAGCGGTAGTGGTGGTGACAATAGAACCAGTGTGGTAGTGGTGGTTTGTGTTGGTGGTGTGAGGTGCAGTAGCAGTAACAGTAGCAATAGCAGTAGTAATAGTAGTAGTAGTAGTACAAATGTACTTAAAGTCGCACAGCCTTAGCAGTGAAAGCAAAGGCACAATTATAGTTTTTTTTATCTCAAATAATTAGATTTTATTTCCGATAGCGGTATCATTGTATTCTAATCATATGAAGTATTATTACTTGTAGAAGTAGTATAAAGCGGTTACATATGCAAAATTAGCAAAGTGCTATATCATATTATCATAGCGATAGCGTTAAGGGGCTTTGGCGCCTTGGTTGTTCTTGACTTTCAGTACGGGATTATTGAAGTCCTAATTTTCAAGGATTTAACTGAATCCTTGTCAAGACAAAACAGAGGATATTAACACTCTCTTGAAGCACTGTGATCTTCCTTGGAAAGTATTTTGAACAAAATGATAAATAGTTACTACTATTAAGGCATCATTCTGGCAATAGTTATATTTTTTTCTTAAATTCAGGTCTTTTTTATTGGAATTCCGTAAGATATCATTTGACTGAGACAAATGTAATGATGAAATAGTAAATTTACAACTTTAACATTTCAAGCAAATAGCGCACAATATTTATACAAATTTCTTGCAATACAATTATTCCTAGCGCGTTTCGTAACACTGGACCATTAACTTTTGCACGTATCTTTTAGCAACAGCCGTAACACACGAAACCATGGAAAGTGTTTTAACATAAAAAATGGAACTGGAAGTATATACCAAACGGATAAGAATAGAGACGACGAGGATGACAATAACGATGAAAACGACGACGACGACGACGGTGGAAAACACTACCCGACAACAATGAGTACGACGACAACACCGACAAAGAGCAAAAACATCAAGCATTAGTACTCTGCCAAATTGCCGTGAAGCAGGAAGGACATAATTCTGCTCAGCAATTGATCATTTAATTGATCAAATCAGACACAGATTCCAACATTCGTACGTTTGTAACGTTAGATAGTACATACACAAAGATGCATGTTCACATAGTTGTAAATACATGTAGCTCGTAAGTATAATTGTTTATCACACTATAATAGCACTGTCCAACATTTGTGAACATTTCCTTCACGTAAGACACTTTTTAGTGCTCGCATCGGTGCCTTAGTTAAACAGAAAAAAAGAAACAGTTGGGCACATACCTCCATAATCTTAAAGTGATGGATCTTTGTTACATTTCTAATTTGCTGTAGTAAAAGGTTTAAAGATAAATAATTTAATTACATTATATGAGCATTTCACAGTTTTCTCTGAAACAATACAAATCTGGTCTTAATGACTCGGAATGACCCACAAAACTACAGAAAGAACAATTTAAAAGGCTGAACAATTTGATCAAAATTGCTTATTGTAGGCAGAATGAGTAAATTATACACGGTGCTTCCATTAATGTCAAATGTGACCAAAAGTAGAAAAAAAACTGCCCAGTGGATCTGTTGCAGGTGATTGAAATTGTCTTGCCAAATATATCTAAACACCTTTAATTATCGAAGCAAAAGACATCAAACTAAGTTACTTACATAAAATATATTGCAGCAATATCTATAGATGTCAACTGTTTCAGCTCGAGTAGTTACGTGGTGTGAATTCCCGAATACACGTGAATGTCCTTACCACTGGCACATGTAAAGTATATACCCCTCTCCTCTGTCTCGGCGCGATTTATTGGTCTTTCTCGCGCGGGCGCCTTTCCGCTTTCTGTCGCATGCATCAAATGAACGTCTCAATATATATCATTGGGAATAACGGACCAATAGTGAAGCAGACGAAGAAGCTATGTAAATGACTGCGTAGGCCGCAAATGAAAAGGATTCTTGTGAGCAACCACTGAATGGTAACGAATTATTAAATAAAAATGCTCAAAATTCATCCACAATAAAATATGATGTCAAGCAGCACCAGTAGATGAAATTTTCATTCAATCACGTTTTAGATAATATCATACATGTACCATACAATTAAAATTAATCTATCTATCCATCTACCCACCCATCCACCATTCCAACCGTCCTTTCATTCCCCCATTACTCCATCCATTGAATCTTTGTGCATGTTTACCTAGATAAATCATGTATGTTAAAGTACGGTGGGCTAGATCAAACTCTACAAAGAAATCCGTGTTGAAGTGGTATACTGCTTGTTACATACTATTTCCTATACGGAAATGTTTTACTAAAGCGCTAGCAGTCCGGTACCTTTCAGCATCATATTCGAGTGGCGTGTGTGTTATGTGTAAGTCAGATTACGTAAAAGGACCGTTTCCACGTATGTGACGCGTGAGTGTTTTATCTTTACTTTCAAAGATCAAAAGGTAGTTATTGTAGTCTTTGGCAAATTTTCTGGCAATGTAATGATTGGCACATTCACAGTGGTGTCTTACATTGCACAATAAATGAAGAGAGAGAGAGAGAGAGCGAAGATATGGCAAATCAAATGTTAGATTATTCCAAAAACCTTTTCCCTCATCAAATGAAATCGATAATCCACGTGTTGTGATTGATTAAAATGGATTTTCTCGAAGGAAACTTCCTCGAGAAACAAAAGATTTTTTTCTAGGAAAAATAAAGGAAAAAAGGATTTACGGCGAAATACCACATTTTCATCGAAAAACAAAAATTATCGAACGATATCAAGATTTTCTAATAAAGACGTGTTTCGGAAAATAATCCTTTGCCGAGAAATTTTCGATCAAGAAATCCTTTATTTGGATATCGAAACACCTTTAATCTGAGACATACATACATGCAATAAGTTTCCATCTGAAAGCAGGTTAATAAAACTTGGAGAGCTCGGTGAGAAATTTTTCGATTGAAAAATCAATCTTTAGAACTATAACTTTTCAACATTTTAAAGGTGCAACCAGAGATTTCAAACAACAGGTGTCCCTAAAAATGTGAAAATTCTGATTTTGGCACCACTGTAATGCTTTCTATCAAAGATAACCCCATCTGAAAGGATTAAGCTGAAAACTATTTCTTTGGTACCAAAATTGTGAGTTTTCTAATTTCATATAGGAGCAAATGGGAAATTTCTATTGAAATATAAGCATATACAAATTACCTTTTGTTTTTATTTTAAGTTATTTCAGTAGCCAAATAAAAGGTTCGCAATCTATGGTGTGTTTAATCTACATGAATTCGCTATATATATCACAGAAAATATGGATAACTTTAAATCTCTCGTTGCACCTTTAATCTCCACGTGTCAACAACATTTGGACAGTGTACCTGATAAAATGAATACTTTGCATATTCAACGATAAGCTGACAAGTTGCAAAATGTCCATAAGCAACATTGTAGTAATTGTTGTTTTTATATGTACCTATAGATAATTGACAAAGCCTAATGTAGATATTAAAATTGGCAATATATTATAGGCTCATTTTGGTTTATTTTTAGAGTGCAGTGCTTTGTTGCCTATATTTGTCATAGACTCCTAAGCTATTGTTCAACTAAGCATCTTATAAACAAAATTCACAGCCTGAAATCATGAAATGTCATGGCATGTTGATATTAACCTTAGTCTAACGTGGGAGGAGGGGGGGGGGGTGAAACTCCTGAGGGCTTTTCCCTGTATTTCTGCGTATATCGATGAATTTAAAGTTTAACCTTCATCAACGAATTTAAAGTTTTTTGGGATTATGACGTCATTGTGTCGTTACCTTATTTGATCAAACTAAAGAGGAGACCCCTATCTGTACATCGATACCAAGTGTACCATCACTGATTCGAAAGCAAAGTTATGGGGCTTAAGCAATCCCCACGATTAGACGTGTTACAAAAATACATTGGTTAAATTTAATAGGGGGTGTCGAACTGCAAAGTAAAAAAGTTGCGTTCACACATACGTTAATTATCGACTTTGGCCATTGTCTTATCGACTTTGGTAATCATTGTCCGGCAGGTGTCATAGTTCGGTCTCCATAGATGGCAACGGAATAAACCGTGAAACTAATGTTGCGTGCAGAGTCAACTGAATCGATTGCCCTATTGTTCACCATTGTTCCCGGACTGTGAGCCCGGAGGACTATATCTCCTGCCACACCGGTATTCGGATGCCGCAATGAGTTTTGCGTGTCAAGTTGAAAAACTGGTGGCGCTATTCAGGTGCCCGTATCTCAAAATATATCCTGTGTCGGTATCAAATGACCAAGATTTAAAAAAAAAATCCGTCTTTATTTGATATAAAAATCTGTTCAAAACATCAAATATTATTCCATGGGGTCGAAAAACGAACTTATATTAAGCCATTTTAACGTGTATTTCAATGGGAGGATTATTTAGCGGTGTGCGCCCTGGGCTCCACAAAGCCCGATATCAGGAGGAGTATTCGCTTGCATTGGTTGGAACTTATTATTGAGCATTATGACCAGAATGGCCATTACACGACCTTTGATCGCCACTATGTGCAAGTTTTATGAAGATTCAGTGGTTATTTTAATGAAGTCTGGAGATCTTAGCCACTTGCTTGCAAGATACGTGGTCTCTTGAAGATTAACGTAATTTAAAGGGCCACAATAGTCAAAAAATATTTAGACAAAATTAAATAAACCCTTACTGAAATCACTTCCACAAATTTGAAAACAATTTGGGTGTTTACATTCCGTAAAAACAGTAAAAACAGCAAGAGTGGTGGCAGTCGGCGGCAATTCCTGCCACGGAAAATCAATGTGTTGACTTCCCTGCCAACACATTGCCAATACAGTGTATCTATAGCATGTTTTGTGACACAATTTGATTTTTGTCCCATTTTCAAATTTCACACACATTGAAAGTTTTAGACTCCAATAGCCCTACATGACCTTTGACCCATATCTTTATACAATTTGTATGCAGCAAGAGTCAGTGGTTCTTGAGATTTTAGCCATGGTAGGTAGTGTAGTGAGTAACATAAAATATTCTTACTTTTGACCAGTTAACAGTGGGTCATACGACGAGGTCATAATAGAAGTCATCATTCAGGCCTACAATATGAGTTATTCAAGAATTTCATTTGACTTTGTTCCATATTTTAAACATACTTGACGTTTCTTACCCAATGCAACAAGAAGATAAAGTAAAAGAAAAGTATTTAAACCATTGATCCCAAACCATGTGTCATATGAAGAGGCCATAACAGACGTTTTTTTTATCTGTGTTTAACAGGTACAAGATGAGCTTTCCAAATTTGCAATTGACCTTGTACTACATTTTAATTATATCGCCTTTGAGAGTGTTTGACAACGGTGTGAGCACAACACTTGAATCAATTCTAAGTTTGGCAGATATAGGCTGAACAGTTTATTTCTTATAGCAATTTAAAAGAGTGTTTAGAGGAAAAACTAGAAATGTGTTTGCTACAACACTAACAGCGATGACCTTTTACCTCGGATTACCACATGAATATTTAACATGTTCAGAATGTCACATGACCATTCCTGTTAAATATGAACTGAATCGCAGACAGCGTTCGTGACATTCTCGAACAAATGCTATCGGTGTTCAAAAACGATTTTCGTGTCGCTCACAGTTATACATAGTTTAAAGCCTGTTTTGCTCGTTAAGAATGAAATGTTTATTAATACAAATTATACTTAGGAGTTATGCTTTCAAAAGGATCTGGAATAGAAGTTGTAAACGGGCAAGAAAGTATCAAGCACTAAGGCGATAATGCATAACTCTTGTTTTTCGCCATGTCGCCAGCCCAAATCCATTCATTAAAATGTGTCCCTGCTCGGTACACAAGAGCACAGATCACAGGTAACATGACATTTTTATCAGCCTCTATTATGCCCTAATTATAAAGTTCAAAACACGATAATATGGGATTATTAAAGTTTCGTAAGAGTTCTCTGAGAGCATGTCGCCAATATTGCAGCCAGATACGTTACCACAATTCAAATTGATACAAAATTGCCAACAACTAACGGTAGAAGAATGTTCCAATATGCGATAAATGAAGCACATGTCAATGTAGTAACAATTTCCAGGCCTGGTAATGAAAGAAATCCCTCATGTTACGTTCATTACCGCGCCAGATACGTTACCTACTTCCGCTGCGCTCTGCTAACACCGTGATACATAAAGTCGAATACCACGCCATGCTTTCTTTAGTAGTTATGACGGTAATACCTGATAAGATATGGAGATTAAGTCGGTAAAGAATATACTTTTATGAAGAACGGCAGGATTAAGAAAAAGGCCGCCAGATACGTTACCCATGCACTGTTTCGTGTTCTGAAGATATTAGAGTTTCGATTTTTAATGATTTTCAGGAATTCAATTAATGTTGATATATGCTCATTTTGGAGACCAAACTTGAACACTTTATCGGAGAAGGCCCATCAGCGATCTAGAACCTACTTGTTCATAAAAATATAAGCAATTAAAAAACCATGAGAGATAAAAAAAATGCAAACACAAAAACAACAAAATAAAAAATCAATTCAATTATCAAATCGGCATAATTATATACATTATACTCGTCCTACCTACTTTACACATGATACATGTGTAAAGTAAGGTTTCCTTGCAGAAGTGGGGCTACCTGGAAGCAGATCAGGACACTATACCTGTGGTTGTGGAACAGCACCATAGACAATGGACCATCTCTTGTCTGCCCATTGTTGGAGCAACATGCACAGACAAGGACTTGCGGAATTCAGTGAAGCATGCAGCCAGACGTTGTATATACCCATCTCTGGCTGGATCATATTTGAGAACCACTGTGTTTGGACACAATAAGAAGAAGAATCATGATACAGAGTAGGTGCGAAGGATATAATATAATTGACCGTAGATCTCTGACATCCCAATGAACATTGGTCAATGACCATTCATCTACTGTATGCAAGTTGCATCAAGGTTTTATCTTGTATGTAGCAGATATGAGTATATTTTTTTAATGTCAAGTCAATTCAGCAACCCGTGTCACACCACGTGTATTGTTAGAAGAATATACATTATATGGTCAATTTTATGGTCTCATTTCATAGTCCAAATAGTTGTTTTTTAACCCCTGTAAACATTGTACGATCTTTGATTCCATCTAACGGGCAGGCTTCGAAAATATGTTGTCCAGCGTCTGACTGCACCACCCGATAAAAGAACTTGGTATACACTGTGAAAATGCCGCTTAAGAGCGGGAGTCGCAATTGACCAATATGATGACATACCTATTTTGTGATTTGAAACACCGTTTTCATAATCCTTGACCTTTATGCCTTTGCCCTCAACCATATGTCACACACCTGCCCAGCAGTCAAAATTACATTTTTCTAAACTTCTCACTGAAATCAACATAATCGCATGCTAACGTGTTTTTTATAACATTTTTTTAATATCGAATCTAATATGACCTTGACCGACGACCCGAGGTCACAGCAGTGTTCTAAATTCAGTTTTCAATTGATCACTCAGATGATATAATGTATGTCCTAACTTTAATTATTAGCATGCTTTGCTCTTTTTTTACCTTGACCTTGACTTTGGTATGTCACAGGAAGAGGTAACCTTTGTACCTTTGCTTTTGCACCGTATTTTACGGAAGTAGCATTGTAAAGACTTTAGAAAAATAATTCTTTTATTATAATCGACAATGATTGATTTTAATTATACTGTATGTTTAGCTCAAATGAGGGTCTGGCCTTTGACCCTAATCTGTCCATAAACTTTAAGAAGCCAGAGCCACAGTGGTTTTTGTTGAGTACGTCTATAATATCACAGCAACGTTTTCGGTAGGACAGTAGTGTTTAGAAGAATAACTTAATTTGAGTGTTTTTACCTTGACCTCTAAAAACTTTTCGTTAATTGAAGGGTCATCATACTTTTATTGGTCTTACTTCATGAAGTCTCTTCCAAATTGTACAGATAGTTAATGTGCGTATTACCTCAGTGGCACTAACGCTCCCTTTGACTCTGTATATGTACTACTTATGGAGTTAAGGACTAGTAGCATTCCTCTGAACACTTTTGGATGGAATCGAGTGAAGATGTTGTCAGAAAAGAAAGAAAGAATAGAAAAAAAAACACCTATAAAAACCACAGTTTGTAGTCTGATATCAGCTGAATGTAGACATATAACCCTAATATAAATAGGTAATTAAAAAAGAACCCGTATATAAATAGGAATTAAAGGTCCATGTTAAAACATTGTATAAAAATGTTGATGGTAAAGAAGCTTGTTTAAAGTCTGTTTAAAGTTTTACACATTATTCATTTGTTGTTATAACATGTTTTTGTCTTAATTAAACAAGGTTGTAATCAGTTTTAACATTTTTAACACAACTCAAAATCTGTAACCAACTGCTGTTTACCCTGGTTATTGTCCAACCTTCTTTAAAAATCAAATTACACTTCCAAGTAATAGGGAAATTCTCTTTAAACAAAGTAAGGGTTGCAAATTGTTTTGAGATATTGTTGTTGCAAATAAAAAGGGAATGAAAAAGTTAACAAGTGAGAAGTAGAATTTGCTATAGAAAATACTGAATGGAAAGAACTTTATGCTTTAAACTTTATATTTTCAGTGGACACAAAATTGAGGTAGTTTCAGTATAGAATAACCAAAAAAATGTTAGCAACAAATACTCTACTGTTGAAATTAGGATGAAAGGACAATGACCTCTGTAAATTCTGCAAGGTAAACCAAGAAACAATCAAGCATATGTTCGTTGATTGTGCCATCTCTAGGAACTTTTGGGTTGAATTTAAAGATTGGTTGCAAGGGATTTTTAATGTTGAAATTGGTATGGAAGCAAAGGTAATTCTTTTTGGTACTAAGCACGATACTATTTTTACATTAATTTTGGTCATTGCAAAATATCATCTGTATAGAGCAAATATCTTTGAAAAGCATCCCAATATAGATATTTTTAAAAAAGAAATTCAACATTACTATAATTTGATGAAATATCATGCAGTGTGTAACATGAATCTTCCCAAGTTCTATAAGAGATGGCAAAACTGGGATTTACTTTTTGATTGACTATTAAGCAATTCGTTTGTAAGGTATATTGCTATGCTGTAATATAAAGAAAAATACCTTGTAATAGTTATAAGGCCAGTTTCTAAGTATGTGGAAGTAGTATGTTTAAGAAATATGTAATAAAGACGGCTGTCAAAAAAAATTAAACAACTTGTTTAAAAATTAAAAAAAAAAATGATGCTTAAACTTTTAAACAAGTTGTTTAATTCCTAAATAATTGTTTGATTTTTAAACAAGTTGTCTAATATTTAAACAAGGTTGAGTGGTGACCAGGATAAATAGCGGTTGTTTAAAATTTTGTTTAGAACAACTTGATTAATTTTGTTCCAAAAACGACTGCCAATGTAATGGATGCTTAATACGATTTCTCTGACCAATATCCTATTAATTCTTGTTCTTACAGAAAAGCACAAATGAAGCAACAAGATGTTAGGAGTTTCTATCTTTTAATTTTTTTCAATTGATCGCATTTGTGAATTACGCGAATAAAATATACGTCATTGAATGACTGTCAATTCACAAAAAGCCAATTAAATCTAATAGTCAAACTTGGATTTTACGTTCCATTTACGTTTAGATTTAAGAAATCCATCTACAATATGTTTTTTTTAAATTAAAGTACCATGGTCTGACCGCTGTTAGCCTCGTCCCCAGAAAACATTATTATCTGATTTAGCTACTATTTTTTTCCCATTTACACGTGAAAAATTTAGGGCCAAGCTAATGTCTCCTTTGAAGTTATGAATGAAAGGTGGGCCCCATTTTGGGCGACCATTAAACTTGACAAGAGGACGCGATGAGGCTTTACACAATCGCGTTTGGTAGCACTCACATTAAAACGGATTGAAAATCGCGCGAAAATTTACACATGGGGTATTGGGGTGAAGGATATTTCTCCTATTATATTATACTTAAATTGGACCATCCCCTTTAATATAGAGCCTATACTAAAGTACGGCGTTTGGTTGGCGTCCCCTTGACACGAAGTAGAATAATCTAACCACCCATCCACCCACCTAGATCAAACAATAAAATAAACAACAAACTTGTTCAGCCCACCTTCCTTCATTCTTGAGACGTATTTTTTGTAATGAAGTCATAGACCGGATATTGTATCATATACAATTGCACATTGGTACATTACAACACAATATGTTTTCCATATCAAATTTGATTGTGCCTTTTGCACTACTTTTCAAATGGTTGATTGAACACTCGAAAACGTTAATAATGGATTCGGTGAAAAGAAATACGACATCCTTGCAATGTACCAATCAGGTTTGACATTCTACTAAGGTTTTAAATTGCCTCCAATTACTTCAATATACAAACTGTTCAATATCTTTCAAGTTTTCCTCAATACCTATATAGAGCTTTAAAGTAAGTGTAGACTGCCGCGGCTGACAATGATGGCAGCTATCATAAAGCAAAAGGGAAACAGTAGACATGCTTTATTATCAATTCATAACGCAGGTTTACAGAAACTCTCTAAATGCCTTCTATGGATGTTTAATTTGTTTGGATAGCAATGACAGATTCTATAATGAGAGCGTTAATTCGATATTTAGCACCTGTCGTTATGAAGATATCTTTTATATTTTTAGCCTAAAGATTTCAGAACCTGTATTTTTTTCGAGACCAAAGGAGGGAAAAAGAGAAATAACGGTGTTTTTAAAATAAGCTGAGTTGTTTTCTTCTAGATCCGGGCATTAAGTAAATACATACGGGACGGAATAGATATTTCATTACTGTTATCTGGCCAGATGCATTTGATAAAGAAAAGCGAATCCGTGACTTTTTCATATTTGTAAGAATAGCCGCTCCATCGGGAAATCACTCGGAGATACACTGAAAAGCTTTTAGATGAAAATCAAAACTTAACTTAAAAATATATATATATATCAGTGATATGACGCTGTATATTGATACGAGTTATGACAATAATATATGTGATCGAATCAGTCCCACATTTTTTGGCAGCGTTATATGAGGAGCATTTCTCTTTCATACCGTTGTGTATTGACTAGCTTTGAGTATGAGTATCTGATCACAGTATTCCGGGTTAACGGCCTAGAAATAGAGACAACGGTAAATGACAATGTCTTAGAGAGTCAGACCCTGTCCGAGGAATTCCTTTCTCATGAGCAAAATATTAATCCTAAAGACACTTTCTCACCCTTTCCAGGATTTCATTCCTATCTTTTCCCCCTTACTTACAATACTTCTTGTTGTATCGAGGATAGTTTTGTTTTTGCACAGCTTTTTTTTGTACGCGAACCTCTAAAAGAAAGCATGATGGCCCTCGGATAGGGCTCTGCCTATACCAGCATGGTCAAAAGCAATACCACACCACCAAAGACAAATTCCACAGGAGACATTACAATTTCACTCATTGCGGGGTGCGTATGTTACATAATACAAGGCAACCAAAATATGTTGTTGAAAGTGACAATAAACTCTGTTCTTGTTTTCGTTCTTGTTTTCTTTTTCTACTTTCAAAAGAAATCATTAGAGTCTTTGAATATATTATTTTGCTCATTACCTAACTGTGTACTATTTTTGTAAGATATTGTGTTTGTATGAACCGTTACATCATGTTACAATTTTCATAAATGCCTAGAAAACCTCCCACCAAATGCATTCTTCATATTTTGACAAGAAAAGCATATCCCAACAATAGTGTAAGTTACACGGTTGGGCTATTTTTAGTCCAAGTAAACATGTCAATTCAGGTTCAGATTCATAAATCGCTACCATGACAGTGCTCCAGTTTAAGTAACTTATATGTGATCGATAATTTGTACACATATTCGGAGTTGTAATCTCATATGTATATAGTTTGAAAGCGTTAAGATATTTTGAGTAAAACAAACACAATATAAACACACCATTTTTAACTAATGGGCTAAAACTCAATATGTTATTATACGTAATCTCGAAAGCAATGCTTTTTGTAATTGTATTAGTTAGTATTAGTTACTGAATCCCCAAATGCAATCCCCAATACAATCTAAATGCATGCCGATGTTTGTAATTTCAGGGTGCCGATGGTACGCCGACTAACATAAAATTGGTTGTCTTGTCCGAAATTAGCTGAAATTAGTCAAGCGTGTTGGACTGGTTTAAACAAGCAAAATTCGGAATTATGCGGTGGGTAAATTATGTAATTGTAGGCCGACCCCACATGACCCCGAGATGACCTTTGACCCCCACATGTATTGAGGTAGTTCCAAAGCTCCAAGTCTCTTTAAAATCAGCGTATAGCCCTACAACAACTACTGTCCATTCAATTAGTTTAGACCCTCGGTTTTTAATTAATGTTAGAGAAGGTAGGGGTGTCGGGAAACATCGTGAAATAAAAGTTTGTATTCACGAAATTACCCAACAGGATTTTTAAATTTCAAAACAAATGGATGGAATTTTACCTACATATCTATTGAAATTTGACCCTTTTCCCCTCAAAGTCACAAATGATCTGTCCTACGTCTGGTAACATTAACAAATGACGTGTGAGTGGTCTTTGGTATGATAATTAGCAGGTAGGAAGCGACTATGTAGCGATACCCACTGCGATCAATATCGGCGGAGCAGAAGACTTTGGTCGGACAGTGACCTGTTCATATTGTGCCATCTTCGATTGTATTTGTATTTCTCCTCCACCACTGGCGAGTGTCAAATTGTGTAAAACGTTTTCTATGGAGTGTGAACTGCGCACTATGATGAGATTGCGATTTATTCCGTATGAAATATGTGTTTACACAATTTGGCACTCGACTACCCTCTTGAAAGCAACATATTTTTATAGACGATGTGACATCACCGCCGGGCAAGAAACAAAGCGCTGTCCTGCGGTATGCGTGAGCACCTGCACTGGCTTGTGCTTTTAAAATTCGCGCTCAATCAGGTATGATAAAGCTATTGAAATCAGTATAAATAGCTATTGAATAGTGTGTAAACTGCATCTAATGTCCTTTGCACCTTGATCACGTCAGTATACCAGGTGCTATAGTAGATTCAACCCATCGTGTCACCTCTAGTATTTTTCGGAAGGAGGGGCATGTGCAGTGGGTGAAAATTAAAATTACACGCTAATCTATTGAAACATTAGTCCCGATCGCAGAGAAAAATCAATTCTATGCTTATTCAAGTCAGCGTAAGCGCATTGACCAATGGTATTTGTTTCTCAGTGGTATTCATGAGCAGTGAGTTGGATGTTATACGACTTTTAAGCGTCCGTGTTTTGAATTCAAAGGAACACAAAAGTCTTTGCACTATGTGAAACGATGTCAACATGAAAGGCCATATTATCTTAGTTCTTTCATGACACAGGTGAATCGGATCACATATTTTCTTTTTCTGCCTCCTCTCCCAACTATTCGACGCTATCCAAAACTTTTCCTCTGGTGACACGATGGGTTGATCTACTATAAGTTGCTTTTGTAACCATTGATGTCAATCTTCTATAAACAACACCAGGAATAACCCAAATTTTGATCAGGCAATAATTGACTACATTTCAAAATCCCGGAATAAAGTAGACGCTATTTATACATACCAGCATTGTTGATTATATTGATCAATGTTTTCTACTGTCAAAGAGCAATGCAACGTTTTTTTTTACACACCTCTCTTATAAATGGAAAATTCCTGAAGAAGTTTATGCTCCATTACGAATATTCGGCTGCTGCCGATTTTCTTGCCGATTGATGGCCAATAGCGCAGAAATTGCCTAGAATGTGTGTGTGGAATACTTTTCAAGCATGCACCTTCAAAATCGTGTTGGGTAATTAGATGATACCAACTTTTTCTTTCCGATTTTTTCTCCCGACCCTCTACATTTTCTAACATTAATTAAACCCTAGGGGTCTAAACTAATTGATGGACAGTATAAAACACGATGTTTAACCTTTTTACAGATACAGACATCCAACATACGCCTTCCGAAACTTTCGCCGGGACAGTAATATTGAAAGGCATGCGATATAATGGAGTAATGTGATATGCAATGGAAGGACTAGCTTGATATCTGCATGACTATACAGTACTGTTTGGTTTTTGTCCAACTGGGTCAAATACCCTACTGGTGCCCAGTGGCGTAACCAGCGTGGGAGGGTGCAGGGGGCATACTGCCCTACGAACAACTAAAGGGGACGGAGAAGAGAAGGGGAAGAAACGGGAAAAGGGGATGGGGAGAGCAAAGAAGGAAAGGAAAGGAGAAGGAAAGAGAGGAAGAATAGAAAACTGAAGGAAAAGGAGAAGATGGAAGAGACAAAGAGGGAAGGAGGATTTATTTTTAGCTTCAACGATTTATGTGGAAATTTTGTGCTCTGAAAACTCCTTTTTTACCGTTTAGATGGCAAAACCGTAGCCCCTCACCCCACCGGGGGCCCTAAGGCGCCCCTTACTCCCACCCACGTAGGCATTTGCGGCACGACGCCGTACTTTATTATTCCCCCAAGCTGGTACAGCAATCGGGAAACTTCTTGAGTCTTGCCTCAAGGTCTGGTTTACGGGCCCCTGGCCTGGTGTGTCCACATGTGTTATATAGCCTCCATTTGTCTGATTAACTTTAAAAATTTATTTTCTTCAATTTTATTTGATTTCACGGGAAAAGCACTTTTTTTAATTTTTTAACTTATTTATTAAAGAGAGAAAGGGTAATACCCTAGTTGTTTTTTGCTAAGTGCACCTGTTTAATCATAAAACATTAGGGGAAATGGAATTCCCCAAGGATGCTAACTTAGAAACTTGTTTAGGTTTAAAGTCAAACATTTGCAAGATCTGGGATTCCCCATAGAGTTATATATGAGGATGTAATTCGGGTGATGATTCCGATTGGTCAGCAGTAGTGTTACGGGTTTTTTTATTGTTATGCATAAGAATGATGTAATGATTATTGTTATAAGGGGACTGTGAGTAGTTAACTACTCTCACTGGAAGGACTCTCTACCAGCATCCACTTCTAAAAAGTAGCTAGAAGATAGTAGTTTTATCTACAATAATCGTAAATTTGAGCTCCACACATGGCCAGGATGTATTATATTTTATATGCCATGTGATAGAGTGCTTAATTATTCTCACGGTCGTCTTTGAGCCGAAAGTGCTGAGGGAATCAAAATAGGATTCCAAATTGTGGACAGATGAAATCGTGGTGATTATCTTGGACTGATATATCTGTGGATTTATTAATCGTCGAGGGACTTTATTTCAACTTGTCGTCTTGAACTGCTGGAAAAACGATTACCTTCAGGACTGAGAAGAGTCCCTTGGAATATAATCCTGATGAGTTTTGTATGAACTTGTGCGCTGTCATTTTGAAGTCCTTCCGCTGTGAGGACATATCAACATCGTTGAACTGCAACGCTTCCCTTAATTCTGGACATTAGTGGACATCTGAGGACAAAGTACAGTTATATAAATTTTTAATTGTGTGTTTTTGATTTATGTACTTTTGTTTTGGACATACCAAATTCTTGAACCAATCGAATCAAAATCATTAAACGGTTTATTATATATAATTTAGATACATTTTTGGCAACAAGGCCTCATTTATTTGTGTTTGAAAGGTATTTCTGGGGTTCTACCTGGAACGTCTACGAGACTTCATAACAGAATTGGGGGCTCTTCTTCCGGGAATTGAATTGAGGTATAAATTTGAGCCTTTTTGTTCCGAATTTACACCTTAAAAGTGTGTTGATAATATGTAAACATTGTGCACATTTTTGGCATACAATTTTGTGTGTATTACATGTACTACCATTGTAGTTTGGTTCAAGTTGTATTGTGTTGTATAGTACAATCCAATGGAGTTTTGAATCCAGAAGTGTCATAGGTCAAATAACTTGGGGAGAAGTTTGATTAGCTGAGAAAGCCTTAGTTAAAGACACTAGCAAGCATGACTTGAGGCAAAACATGCTATGAGAAAGCAGTCATCACAAATAATTTGATTGAAAAAATTTGTCCCAGGAAGATTTGGTAGGAGTTTCATATATGGATAGGATAGAATATATGGATAGGATAGAAGGGTTCGAACAGGGCACAAGTGATGCCGCCAAATTAAAAGAGCTTGAAATGCAAAAGGAATTAAGGAAACAGGAAATTGAATTGGAAAAAGAAACAGTTGCAAATGGGATTCCGAAAGATATGCAACAAAAGGAATGGAAAATGGCAAATGAAATGAACAAAAAGAATAGATTGAAAATGAAAGAAAAAGAATTGGAAAAGGAAAAATTGCAAATGAATGAAACAAATGTAGCTTGAAGCTCATTGAGAGTTAGAAAAATGAAACAACAGGCTAGCTCATCAAACTCTTCCAAGCCCTCTGGATTTGATGCGGCAAAAATATTCGCCTGGTTCCAAAATTCAGGAACAAGAAGTAGCCAAATACTTCTTACACTTTGAAAAATTGCCCAATAGCTTGAAATGGCCCAAGGAATCTTGGCCCTTGTTTCTAACAGTCAGTGTTCCTTGTAGCCCGAGAAATCAATATTCGGCCCTGTCATTATACCGAGGTGTATGATTATTAATGAGTTAAGACAGGCAAGTGCTTCAAAGCATATGAACATGGATGTTCCAAGGCATATCGACAAAAATTTCAGGTCGTGTAGAAAAAGGATGACAGACCTGTTGATTGCCCGTCGTAAAGGAAACATGTTTGATCGCTTGGCTTCTTTCCAAAAGAGTCAGGCAAAATTTTGGTACTTAGGAGTTGCTGTAGTGAAGAGTTTCAAAACAGTGTCTCAAATCCAGATATGAACACACATCCTGGATGACTAAAACAAAATTGATAGTTTGCGTGAAATCGCCGTACAGGCCGACGATTATGCATTGACACAAACAAATTAAGTCTACTATAGGCCTAAGCCAGAATTTACTAGTTACAACAAGTACAACAATAGTCGGGTTCTAACAAAGCGTCTCATGGTAGCACTCAGGAAGGGAAATCCCGTCAGGTTCCCATGAACAGGGAGTTAAAGAAGTAAATGGTGCTATCAAAAGCAAGGGATGGGACCCAAATCACAGTTCACATGCATCACTGTAAAAAGCCAGGACATACCAAGTCACGGTGTTGGGAGATACAGGCTAATCCACCCAAAATTGAGAAAGCCAAAGTGAGTCCAAACCAATAGTTTGTGCTTTACTTGAGTCAAAGTTCATCTTCTTCTGTTCAAAAACCCGAAATTCCACAAAGGGATGAAAGAAAAAGTAAGAAGGGACGACTTTAAGGCCTTTTGTTTTTGGAGGGATTTGTGTCACTTTCAGCTGATAGTTTAGATCCAAAACCCTTAGAATCATGCGGGACACCTGCTGCGCGCAAGTCCCTAGATTTGGAAGATGCACTTTCCGTTGATATTGAGAGTTCCACAGGAACTATTGCATTGATTCAGGGGATAGGTATGGATTGACTATTAGTGTCCCTCTTCAAAAATGACTTTGAAATCGACTGTTTCTGGAACTGTCCCAATTGGTGTTATAGACAAGAACTCCCAGTAAAGGGGTATCCATGTTGTTAGGGAATTATTTGGCATGGTAAAGTCTCCCAGATCCATAGTTTCCAGTTGTCCGTACAGTGGATAACTTTGATGAGGAAATAAGACATTTTCTTTCCCAGCATGTAATGCAGTAATTAGGTCAATGACCAGAAAGCCTCACAGGAAAACAGTGAGCAGTTGATGAGGCAAAATATCATACATATATGAATATCGTTGAGGATGACGTGGTCCCAAATTTAGAGGATACTTTCTCTCAAATTAGAGGAATTTGGACTGTTATCTTCCCTCTTCAGGGGAGACTAAATTCCCTGTTAGTGAAAATCCTCTGAGCACAAACAAAGTGACAAGCTAGTAAACAATGAAAATCCAAGGCCGCTGACATGATAGAGTTAGGGACTGTAAAGGAGTACCCTTTAAGCCATGACATTTTCTGGTAAAAATGAAGCAGCACACCTACCCGGCACTTTGGAAGTTAGGTGAGAGGCATTGTCGCAAAAGGAAGCCGAGCAAATCCTGTCTGTTTCTACAAGCAAAATGGTGTCCTCAAGAGAAAATGGCGGCCACCCACCGATTCACTTGTGAGATGAGGAATGGGAAGTTGTGCATCAAATTGTAGGGCCAAAGGTATACCATATGGAAGTGATAGCATAGCCATGATAGTCCCCATGGCAGACACTTAGGTTATGAGAAAAACCATGACAGAATTAGAGTCATTTTGTGGCCTACACTCAGAAAAGATGTTCTGAGTGTTGTAAGAACTTTTCACACATGTTCAAATATGGTGGGCAAACCCAATCAGAAAATTCCTACTGCTCCCTTCAACCAATACCATCATTTTGATAGCCATTTTATAGGGTCCTTAATAGATTGTTTAGGACCACTTCCAAAGACCCAGTCAGGAAAATCCAAAAGTATTTACTGACCATCATGTGTGCTTCCACAAGTTCCCTGAGCTATACCCTTGAGAAATATAGGGCCACGAATATAGCTCTAACAAGTTTTCACCCTAGAGCCTTCCAAAATCAATCAGTCTGATCAAGAGCAAATTTCATGTCAGCTTTTTCCAACAAGTTAATGGAACCCGTGGGGGGATTTTTACCAATTACAGTTCTTCAGCATACACCAGAATCCCGAGGGGGCCCTAGAAAGTACACTAAACATTGAAAACAATGATCAAAAACTATTGTTTTGAATTTGAGAGGGATGGGAATGAGGGAGTTTTCATCTCGTTATTTTGCTACCATGGAGGCTGTACAAGAGTCCTTAGGATTAAGTCCATTTGAGTTGGTGTTTGGTCACAAAGTTAGGGACCATTTAAGCTACTGAAAGAAAAGTGGTTGTGTGAAAATCCTGATGTCAATTTGTTAGACTATGTGTCTTCAATTCAACACATCTCCACTAGCCAATGAAATTGCCAAACAAAATCTCAAACAGAGTCCAGGCAAAAATGAAAACATGGTAGGAAAATGTGCCAGGAAAGAGTATTCAAAACGCAGGGTGCCGAGTTTTTTGGGCACTTTTTTCCATACAACACGGGCATCCTTTGCAAGCCAAGTTTCTTGGTACCATATGATATTAGAGTAACGTGGGAGACCTTGACTTGTGACCAAAACACCAGGTGCCGGAACAGTCGACATTATGGTCACATAAACTAGCTCAAAGAGTATAATGAATGAGATGATGACATAAAGCCAACATGTGTAATGTCATCTAGAGATGATGTGTGTACAATTAGACACAAGAGTCCGTACCTGGACAAGACAGCACTGTAAATAACACAGACATTATGGTCAAATTGCAAAATTCTGACATACGTGCGAATTTAGACCAGAAACTAGGTCACCTCCAGAAAGTCACAAGGTGAATTGAAGAGTTAATAATTCATGAGTGTAGAACATATGTCCTTCCTGATGGACCCAGTGTAGGACACATTCATAAACCCCATGGAATTGATGTAGGTGATTCCGACCCTGTAAAGCAACACTTATAGGGTGATCCAATCAATTGCAACATATCATAAATGAGGTGAAATACATGTTAGCCAATGGAATAGTAAACAAAGCAATAGTTAATGGAGTTCCCCATGTATTCTTGTTCCCAAACCTGATGGTCCATTTCGATTTGTCACAGATTTTCGGAAAAGTCACCCTCTAGTCCAAAACTGACTCATATCCTATCCGACGGATTGATGATTGCATATAGATAGAGTTTGGAATGCCCAAATTTGTTAGCCAATTTGATTGTTGAAGGGGTATTGGCATTTCTCCTCTCACTGACGGTGCCAAAGAATTTCAGCCTTTTGTACGCCCGATGCATATCCAATTACAAAAGAAATGGCATTTGGTCCTCCAAAAGTCTGCCGCCACATTTCAGAGATTAGTGAACAGGGTAGTTGCAGACATGAAAATTGTGAAGCCTATTTTGATGATCTCCTTGTGTACAATGAGACATAGGAAGAACACATAGACAGCCCATCACTATTTGAGATATTATCTCAAGCAGGTTTACTGTGAATCTGGTGAAAGTGAATTTTGGCCATCAAATGTCCAATACCTATGCATGTTGTAGGACAAGGGCAAATTAGGCCAACACGGCAAAGTTGAGCAATTGACAAATTCCCTTCCCCCACCACAGGAGTAAAAGTATCTCATGAGATGCTTAGGTATGGTCGGGTATTACAGAAAATACTGTCCAAATTTCTCCAGAAAATTTTGGCCGTGTCCGCTGACCAACCTTCTGAAGAAAAATGCAAAATTTGTCTGGTCAGAGCAATGCCAACAAGCGTTTGAGAAATCAAATCTATTTTGATGAATGCTCCAGTTTTGATTGCGCCGAACTTTGAGAAACAATTCAAGTTGGCAGTTGAATGCCATGATGTAGGCTGTGATGGAGTTCTCCTGCAATCAGATGAAAATGCTTTAGATCATCCTGTATGTTATTTCTCAAAGAATTTTTTGACAACTCAGAAAAACTACTCAACAATTGAGAAAGATGTCTTGCATTGTTACTTTAACTGGCAATTGCAAAATTTTGAAGGTGTCCTTGAGTACAACGTGCACCCAGTTCTAGTGTACACGGATCACAAATTCACAATCCGTTGACTTTCCTCCACAAGAGCAAAACTAATCAAGACTTGTCAGGTGGAGTTTCACTCTACAAGGAATACAATCTGGACATAAAGACATATCAATAAAAGAAATGTCTTGCTGATGCCTGTCCAGAGCTGTCGAAATTTGATATTACAATTTATGTAATATAGACTGAATGGCAGTCAATGCAAGAACATTATAATAAAATGTAAATTTTGCACTGTGTAAACTGTATGTCAAATTACCGACAAATGGTTAAAGGTATAAAGCAGATTTGGAAAAATTTCATGTTCATTCAATTTTTTCTTTTAAAGGGGGAGGGATTTATATAGCTCCATTTTTCTGATTAACGCCTTTAAAAAATTTTTTCTCAATTTTTATGAGAAAGATTTCTCACAGGGGGGGGGAAAAGCAACTTTGTTACACTATAAAAGAGAGAAAAGGGGATTCCCAAGAGTTGTTTTGCTAAGTTCGCTGTTTAATTGCACAATAGGGAAATGGGGAATTCCCCAAGGATGTTGAACTTAGAAACTTGTTTAGGCTTAAAAGATCACAACATGGCAAATCCTGGGAATTCCCCATAGGAGTTTATATATGGAAGTGATGTAATTGGGGTGATGAATTCCGATTGGTCATCTAGTGTTAAGGTTATGTTTATGCATACTAATGATGTAATGATATTGGTTAGAAAGGGTGAATCATCTGTGAGTATTAATACTAACTGAAGGACTCCCTACCAGCCTCCCTCTAACAAGTAGCTAGAAGATGAGTTCAAGTGCTGTAATTTTCTACTGTCTTCCTTTGAAGGCCTAAGTCTGGGATCAAAATAGGATTCCCAAATTTGGTGGAAGATAGAAATCCTGGTGATTTTCTTGGACTGATAACTGTGGAATTTCTATCGTCGAGGGACCTTAATTTCACCTTGTCGTCTTAACTGCTGGACAAGATACCTTCAGACTGAGAAGTTCCCTTGGAATATAATACCTGAGTGAGTTTTGTATGAACTTTGTGCGCTGTCTTTTAGTCTTCGTGGGAGGACTCTCAATCGTTGAAACTGCAAACGCTGTCTTGTGACATTATGTACATCCGTGAGGACAATAAGTATCAGATATATAAATTTTGTGTAATTGTTGTGCTTTTGATTTATGTCCTTTTGTTTTGGACATAACCAAATTCTTGACCAAATCGAGTAAAGATCATTAAAACTGTTTAGTATATATAATTTTTAGAATCATTGTGCACAAGCTATTTATTGTGTGTTTGTATGGTATTTCTGACCTTGGACGTCTTAACGAGACGTCATAACACATGATCAAAGTCTTGTTCCGATTTTATTGCTTGTGGGTTCTCTACTTGATACGGCAGCCTGGCACGTAAAACTGACCAATATGGAAATCTCGTCACATTCTCGCGAGAATTAAAAAAAAACACTTTTTGGAAAAATGTAATATTGGTAACAACATATATATTTCCTGGATGAACCTATCTCATCTACAAGAAGAGAGAGAAAGTGTTTTTGAATAGCACACGAAATGTTCCTTCATCAATTTTCAACACTTACACAGGGGGCACGTTCCATGACGATGTTTATGAAAGTAACTAGATATATACAACTCACCTGATTGGGGAAAATAAAAAAAATATCCCGAACGGGTCGTTTTTGGTATGTAGGCCTACATGTCCGTTACCTGGGGAAATTACAATGTATATTTATCGTTATTGTAATTATGTATGGGCCGTTGGCCTACATACCATAAAGCTTCATAACTCATACTCCATACTATATATTATTTCTTGGAAATCAAGAATAATGTGGCCACAAAAAACTCGGTCCTCGGTCACACAACGCAATCAGTGAAGTGGGGTGTAATTGTTTTTGTGTATACAGATGACCGTCTAAGCATGCAGCTGATACAGCATATCTAAAATTTTGTGAGTGGAGAGGTTTTTGGTCGGGGCCCTTGGTCGGCGGTTAACCTTTATTCTCAATCAACATAATTCTAAACAATAAAGAAAAAGGCCTTTGCTGAAGTCCGTCAAAAAGAAAAAAAAAAAACTTCTGGCGATAAATTGGACACTATTCAAGATACGTCCTATTTCTTTCGAAAAAAATGTTCCATACACTGTAAATTCAGTGATGTTGATCGGTAGATACCATAGGATCAATTGATATTCTAGATAGCACAGGGGCTTGAAAACTAATTTGTCTACTGTCATTTTCAGGCCAAAAGAGCTTCAGACAAGGTGACAGTGTGACAGACAGACGTTTTCGTGGAAAATTTGGTTTGTTAGTGCTGAGCTGTTTTTTTTTGTCAATCAAGGTATCTATATAACCCTGTCGTCCATAAACTGCTGGACAAGTTTTATGTTTCAGGACTGCTCCGAAGAAAGAACTGAAGCCACTATCAGCGATTTCTTCAATAGTATTAAACTTGTCGCGCCCACTGTTTTTTGCTGCAGTAAAGACCCCTGTGAGTGTGAGTGGCTAAGCGTAACACGGGGGCCTGATGTGTCAAAGAAATGGTGATAGGTATTGCATTGTTTAGTAATAAAAGTCGGATCCGACTAGAAACTAAAACAGTCCAGTGTCTGTGTTTCACAAAGAACAGCATTAATGTGTTTGATTTGGACCGAAACATTAGAAATTTCGAGATGGGGCATTTTTATTAGAAAAATACAATTCTGAATAAAGATTCCCTTGGTTTTTATATGTGAAATATTATGTGGTCTGATGTTCAATCCGTGAGGATCTATGCAACGTTTAACTGCAACAAACTACTTCATGGATGAACTTTAATCACATCATATAGACATAAGTATACTTTCTTATATTTTAGTATGTTATTGCCATTGTAAATCGGTTTTTTTTTTTGTTTTTAATGTTTTTGACAAACCATATTCTTGAACTGATCAATTCAATCGACAAAAAAAAAAAAAAAAAAAAAAAAAAAAACCGGTCTTGTATTAAACAAAAACATCACAATTTTGCACAAGGCTCAATTGTTTGTGTTAAAAGCATTTCTGACCTTTGACGTCCACAAGATTGTCCGTAACATTAAAAAACGTTACTCGTTAATGCAGTTTTACAGTGTATAACCCATATTTTGGAAATGAACTATCATGGTTGACATAAATTCCCGTTGCATGAAGCAGAAGTCCCTGACAATATGCGGTCGAACCATTACACTGAATTTAAGATTATATGAGATTTTAGAGAATGTGAACGGATAAAAATGAGGGGCTCCTTGTCGAAACTCAGAAGTGCCCCCAATGGGTGTCTTGTCCCCCCTTATAGTTAAGATGACCTATTGAATTAAGCATTTTTTAAGGCGTGGTGACACTGACTATTCGTGACCAATCATTTTAAATTCAGCCCTGCATCTCCTGCAGTACCGATAACGTTGTGAGTAATACAATAGTTTTTTTTCTGCAAATTGGGGGGCATACAGACAAAAAACAGACAGACAGGACACGGGCGATGTCCACATGGTCCTTCCACCCCTGTAGGACCGGGTCAATCAACGGCAACATGCTAAAGTTAGTCATGAAGAGTGTACTGATAACTTAAACTGACTCCAGAGATGCCTGAGAGGGGCGCCCTGAATTAAACAAAACTATGTGAAAAAGCAACCTCAAATCGAAGTTCTTCAATAAAAATCACAACTTTGTATAAAATTCCGGTCCGATTTGTTTGTTTTACACACAGCAACCCTATGGGTACAGCTACCATAACATACATGTTTTAATGCATGAAACGAAAAATCCGATTCGTCAACTTTTGAATTGAGCATTTTAGGTGCAATGATTACAACCAAAAATTATATTAAAAAAATCTCTGAGTCAGCCTAAATTTAAGTCACACAAAGAGTGCTTTTTAAGAGATTGCTTGTGCTTTTTTACTTTCAAATAATTTGAAAATCACTCTACTCTAAAGAGCAAGCTTCGCTTTTTTTGATTTATTTTAATCGTAAACAGTTTGAAAGCAGTGAAATACAAGAGTAGACATTTCGGCACTGTTTTCAATAACAAACAATATTTTTTTTCATGATTTTGTTTGATTTTACAGGATTTTTGGAACATGTACAAGTAGTTGTAAAGAAGGTTTACAAAAAACCACACGAGGAAAATGTTATTAAATCTGTTGCTCTCGCCAATTTTAAAAGTTGAATGGGCATTATCAGTCTAAAACGGCGTGGCCTTTTCCTAATAGGCGTCTAGTTTTAATATTTGCGAAAAACGTTGAAACCTTGTCTTTTGGTCAGAGACGGTGTTAGAAAAGGGTGTGTGTCGACACCACCCAACAAGATATTTGTGCATTGCCCCGCCTTTTCACAGTGAAGTCCTTTAATGCAGCTAAACTTCATGTAACACAGTGGGTAGACTGATTTTAATGAAATTCAGACCAACAGATTCGGCCTCTTTCTGTCTATGAATTATGATGGCTAGTATGTTCATCTACAGGGCCGTCGCTAGACATTTTTGCCGGGGGGGGGGTGTACCTGAACGAAATTTTAATGCCGCAGTAAGAGTCCTAGGAAGCTTAGTGACGTATAAACAACTACGGCATGCGTTCGGTCCCCACTAGGGCCATTAAAAACTTTCATAAGTAAATGCCCGTATAGACCATTTCTTATTGATCGTTCGAACTAATCTGCACACCGCAAGTGCCCTGGCATATAAAGGGCGCAAACCGTACAGCCCTGACGGGTGGAGTCCAGGGGCCGATTTAGGGCCCCTAGTCGGGTGCAGAGGCAGAGCCGCCGGGGGTCCAGGGGGCGGAGCCCCCGGAAGCTCTTGGATTTGAGCTTCATAACCTTCAATATTTACATTTTTTATTGGTAAATATTAATAAATTCAAAGAAAAGCTAAGAAAAGACTGCCTGGTTTCTAACTTTTCTCACTGAAACGAGCAGTATAGGCCTAAGGTTGTTCTGCCGAGGGAACTGTTCATATAGCGTGCGCCAATGTCTTTAACAGGTCGGTAGGAGCAGAGCCTCTGCGGGGTCCAGGGGGCGAAGCCCCCGGAAGTTCTTGGATTTGAGCTATTCAGAACCTTCAAGATTGCCCCTTTTTGAGGGTAGATAGTAATCGATTCAAAGAAAAGACTGGTTTCTAACTTTTCTCACTGAGACGGACAGTATATAATTTAAAAGCTTGTACTACCGAGGGGAACTACACATTGCATGTCTTTAATGGGTGGGGTTTAGGAGCAGAGCCCCTGCCAGGGTCCAGGGGGCGGAGCTCCCGGAAGCTCTTGGATTTTAGCTATTAACAGACTGATTAAGAAGGGTATTTTTGAAGGGTAAAGTATAGTAATTAATTCAATTGAAAGAATGGGCAATTAACCAGACGGCCAGTAGACCTATACGTTTATGGTGCTGGAGGATAGGGAACCGATCCCTACCAATTATGTTCTTGACCACTTCACTTCCCCGACTGAAATTTCCACTGGTAGACCCAGCTAGGGGGAATGGCCCGTGGCTACCCTCCTGTTTGCCCATGCCACTGCCATGGGCGTGATTTCTTAAATTTATTTTACCCATTTTGATCACAAGTATTGTTGGCACATTAACAATTCTTGATTACCATGACCTAAACTTGAAACAAACTAGTTGGCTTGGGGAGAATCCATTTGAAATATTTGTGATTTTGGATTTGCTAAGTCTGGAGTTCAATCTTATGCTTCTCACACCGTTCTCTTTTTGTGTCTTTCTTCCCCTTCTTTTCTTTTTTCTCTTCTCTTCTCTTCTCTTCTCTTCTCTTCTCTTCTCTTCTCTTCTCTTCTCTTCTCTTCTCTTCTCTTCTCTTCTCTTCTCTTCTCTTCTCTTCTCTTCTCTTCTCTTCTCTTCTCTTCTCTTCTCTTCTCTTCTCTTCTCTTCTCTTCTCTTCTCTTCTCTTCTCTTCTCTTCTCTTCTCTTCTCTTCTCTTCTCTTCTCTTCTCTTCTCTTCTCTTCTCTTCTCTTCTCTTCTCTTCTCTTCTCTTCTCTTCTCTTCTCTTCTCTTCTCTTCTCTTCTCTTCTCTTCTCTTCTCTTCTCTTCTCTTCTCTTCTCTTCTCTTCTCTTCTCTTCTCTTCTCTTCTCTTCTCTTCTCTTCTCTTCTCTTCTCTTCTCTTCTCTTCTCTTCTCTTCTCTTCTCTTCTCTTCTCTTCTCTTCTCTTCTCTTCTCTTCTCTTCTCTTCTCTTCTCTTCTCTTCTCTTCTCTTCCTTCTCTCTCTCTCTCTTCTCTTTCTCTTTTTTCCTTTTTCTTTCTTCTCTTTTGAGGTTCGCTTGGGGGGGGGTGTTCCACCCCCCACACCCCCCCATGGCGACGGGCCTGTTCATCTATCAGAACTGGTTACCGGATTTACAGAAAATGACGGAGAGTGAAAAAGCTATTGACAACAACCACTGTTTCTCGTACCCAGATGTGCAAAAATATTTCTTAAAAATTATTTTAGAAAACTAAACTTAAATAAAAATAGGCCGATTTCTGTTTTAAAAAATCAATCCTACATGCTTGTTGAAGCAGATGCATAAATATATACTTTTCACCATTTAAAAAAAAGAAACACTGCTTGTCACAGTTTGATATTCTCAATTTCAACCAAAAACAATTGCAAGAAAAACAACTTTTATCTTAATCAAATGCAAAATTGTACAAAATTAAAAGTTTAAAAAAATCAACATTGTGGAAGATGTGGAGAAGTTTGTACAGGTGTAAAAATTTGAATTGCTCGAATTTATCGGGCTACTCCTTTTTAAAAAAGGTATACTTTGCTCTATCTATGATCTTTACCTTTAATACAATAGGCACATAACAGTTCAAGGTCATCCTGGGATAATATTTACAGAATGGACAACATGGACAACATGGTTGTAAATTTGACCACACTAAATTGTATAAAATTGAATATAGATTCTTTGTTTGACAGTTGAATATAAAAATTACACAGCCATGACCAGTGACCTACAATATATACCCAACCACATTTTGCATTCGAATTATGGAATAAAATATCAAGGTATACAGCCAGTTTATTTTTCCCTCCTATACAATTAGATGAGCAATTGGATACTAAGTTTATAACTAACGAATAAATCTGACATTCCACCCCATTGTGACCTTGAATTTATTTGCCTCTATTGAAACACAAGCTGCAGATTGGGAAATCTGCATACTTTTTAATCCTTGAAAGGTGGTGAACATGGTGGTATACTTTTCGAATATGTTGACCCCTGTATAAACCCTACCCCCTAAAATTGATATTTCACTGCTTTGATTTTAGTAAACCTTTGATATGTTGTTAAAGTTTTTTTTTCAATAAAATTATTGAGAACTTGATTCAGTTGCAATTAGTTTTGGGTTTAGTTATTATTCATCCTATTGCCTGGCCTACACATTCCTTCAAAGAAAACTCTTCAAGTACTTGAGATAAAGGGCTATGAATGGAATGTATTTAGAAAACTAATAATAATTGGCACAATTGGCATTTTCATTATACCCTTCGCACCTAATTTGTATAATGTGATAGTTAAAACTAGCTTTTTAAAAGTAAAAAAAAACCAATAATTGCCAACCTGTTTATTAGAACTTTGAGGAGAAAGCCATTCACCTATTTTCATTCTCCCCGGTATGGGTAGAATTGTGGACAACACTGTCATTCATCGACAGGTTCAGTGTTGACAATTTCACCTACCTTGAACTCCATTCATAACTCCATCAAGTTCACGGTCGAGAAGAGAATAACAACCCATGCCATGTGGACACTTTAATAACACGCAACCAGAATGGCTCACTCTCCATTCAGCGCGTACCGCAAAAGTAACACACATATCCGTATTTGAAACTTGACCAGTCAAACAGCCCTGAAACATAAGTATAGGTTGTGTTATCAGAACATTAACCCTCGTTCTACCTGAGCATTTTTTGTAACAAAAACTCCCGAAGGGGAGGGGGGTGTTTGTTTTTTAAAAATTCCCTTTTTGATTTTCGTTACTGAAACAAACGATTCCTGTAAAATTTGGTACCAAAGGATAGCTTAGGTTTCTTCTTCCATCGGTATCAAAAGTAAGTACCAACATCACCATTATGACGTCACCATGACGTCATCTGTTGAGGAAAGTCCGAAAATCCTGAATATAGGGTGGAAAATTGATATTTCACAATTTAGCGACTCAAAAACCTTACATAGCTCTATAATATGCTTCATTATATAAAAACTAGCCATTTTCGATTAAGTAGAGTAAAAAACCGCATGAAAATTTGATTTTACTAGCCTTGTGGCGAAAAATTGGAATTTTTCACTGGGTGTGTCTATGGAAATGGAGTTTTGCTGACATCTGCGAACTTTATGACGTCATGGACGTAATGATAAGTAGTTGGTCTCTTTTTGGTATCAATGGAAAGAGGCGGACCCGGTACCAAAATCAAGTGTCTGCGATTGTTCCTGTGTGTGTTTTAGGCATGTGGTACTCTTTCCGAAGGGGGGGTGGTTTGCCCACCCCCCTCCATCACTTTGAGATCACCTGTATCTTCCTATAAACATACGGAGGATGTTTTTTGGATGAAAAGGAGCGAAAATGTCAATTGACAAGTACATAAATAATTGGCACCAAAAGGGGGGTTAGCAAGGCGGGGAAAAACCTGAGGGGGGGAGGGTGGTTCCCCCTCGGTAGACGAGGGGTAACTCACCGATGAACAAGAACCTATCTTCGGACTCTGTTGCTTGGATAAGGAAAACCTATATAGTCAAAAAAATCGTGTCCATCTGGGCGTGGAGCTCCCACTCCAGTAAGAAAAGAGTGGTAAAACCTCAAAGCGGGCTGAGCACCCACCCAAGGGCCACATAACCCTCCTTACGTTAAGGGTGTCTCCGAAGTTTATCAACGGAAATACGCAAAAATGGTCTGGTCACCGTTCCCGTCCGTCCCACCAATTCCACCCGAGTTCTCGTTTCGCCTAAGGACAAGCATCAGGTGGTGTGGATACCCACAGGGACAATTTACAACACAAATGCGGGACGCCGCGCCCTCTCACTATATGGTGAGATTGAAAGACCGTTGGGTAAGAGGACTGTACGAGATAAGCGTCGAGGCATCACTGTTGTGCTCATCTCAATTTGCGAAACATAGTTTTGACCCCAAGGACGTCAAGATCCCTGGACACAGACCCCGGTGTGGTTTCAACGAGGAGTGAAGATGCGATAACAATCGATTCCAACCAGCCGGACCTCAACAAGGGGACAGCAGCCGCCACCACTGCCTGATTCCTACAAGAAAATTTTATTGATCACGTGATTCGGCAGCTTTGTTCGATCACGTGACCCAAATAGCGGGTGGTTTAGCAAGCACCCGAGCCTAAGGCGGTCCGGTGAAGTTACGTATATCCTGTTCTCTAAAAATTGAAAAAAAAAGTTGGCGCAGAGTTGAAAATTCTCAAGATGAGAATAATACCGAAGGCCATTTGTGGGAAACATAGATTTATGCGCTCGTGAGATTGCGTGTTACCGTTTCCGTATCTGCGGTACCGAAAAAGTACCCGACAAAATGTTCAATTTCTCGCTAGGTCTATAGGGTCAAATCCAATTACGATTACTATTAAAACAAAACAGAGTAAAGCGGCCACCAAAACTTCCATAGACACCCGCGTTTTCCGGAGATTATTTGAGATTTAGTTTCATTACACAATCTCTATGACGGACTGATACGTTAATCTTTCGCGGCAGTACCACTTTAGATAATAACTTTCGCAGTATGTGACACAGAATACACATTTTCCGGACCACCGTAACCGAGCATAGGCACCAGTGCTGAAAAAGTGGCACTCGGACGAGTACGAAAATTCACTTAATTAAGTTGGAAATTTTACTTTGGCCTGCGGTGAATCGGTTCAAACATTTCATCTCAATTCAAGTAAAAGAAGTTTTGCTAATCCTGGTTTGAAAAAAAAAGAACAAACAGTAAAAAAAATAATTCTGTAATTATTTACCAACCCTGATGAAACCCGTTCCAAAAATTTCAGCTTGGCCTTTCACAGGTACGGTTTACTAGCCAAATACAAACCCGTGCAAAAATTCCACATTTTATGAGAGTTCTGCTCGATATTGAATCCAAAACAGCAAGAGAATCAATTGTAGCACAATCATTACGGGAGCTGTTTCTGACATACCATCCCACAAATATTATTAAAACACAAGCATTGTAACATTAAGTTTATTTTCAACTAATTTTAGAATCTCGTTCGGGAGGAAAATGGGTGATTACCCTGCCATGGCTGTTTGAAGGACGGCTGTAAAATAGCAAATTCTTCTAAACTTTCCTGTGGCCTTACCTATTACTACATTCTAAGATGCAATACGACACACCTGCCCTCACGGCCATCACCTAAACTGAAAACCAAAACTCGTCAGCCTGACTAACATAAAGAGATAGTCAGATGGTGCACACTTTGAATTGCCTTACTAAGTTACTAGCATGTACATTTGTCAGTCTCGTTGGACTAACAAGTCGGAATAGCTTGAACGTTGGTCAAGCCTGCATGACTAAGATGTGACTAACGTATCGCCATTTTGGACTAAACTGCCACATTTGTCAGTCATTCTGCTGATTAACTTGTTACAGTAATCAAATCCTTCTGACGAATGTGCTTGAAATGCATGCACGTTAGTCAGTCCAGTTTAACTAACTTGTCATAAGCAGTCCATCCAGTTCGACCAACTTACTGAACAGCCCACAAAAGTTTGGATACCGTTCTTTGTGCACCAGTGCATTGTGTGTTACGTGAGCCAAAGGACCCCTTGGCGATTTGGTTAAGCAAGGAAGCTATTTTAAAATCGGACAAGTACAAAAAATCGTCAAAAAAATCCACGCGTAAGCGGCCAGCGCGAAAACAATTTGGTTCTTGGACCATCGGGCCCTTGGTCATTAAGTGGTAATATTGTTATTCATTTATCTAGGATTATTTTAGCGTTCAAGTGAGGCATTTTAGCGCCTTGTCAAAAAAGTTTTACTTCTTTTTGCTGACCTGCAGCGGCCTATACGATAGAGTTTCTGTTACAAACTAATATGCACTTATGCTATTTTCACTGACCTGGGAAAGTACAGTTACAAAAACACTGCGAGCACTTGATTTCTGTGAATAACAGCGTGATCGATTTAATGTGCCTGTAATAAAAAGTAAGTAATCCATTTAGAGGAGTATTCTATTTGCGTTTATCAGTTCTAAGATGACGTCATGATATTCTCCCGATACAAAAAGATTCCCTTGGGCGCCAGGACAATAAAAACAAAACACATACTCATCCACAACTGCTCACGGCTAGGTTAAGACGTAGGGACATTTCGGAATTGTGTATTTTTGCTTGTTACCACGCGCTTTGCGAATAAATCAGAGAAAAACAAACTCATACCGACAGTATAACTTTGTAGAGAACACCTAAACTGCCATGAGAGTTATTCTTGTCGAATAATACAACTCGTCTATTTTTGCAAATTTTAATCTATATAAGCTGGATTCCGCGACATTTGCTTAAAAATTGTGATGTCCTGGTCATTTTCACATGGTTAACATTGTCGGATGCAGAACCGGCTTGAAATTTATCGTGGAAAAGATTTCATAAACCTGGCAAGAGAAGAGAAACGAGCACCAACTAAGTAAGGCGAAGGCGAAAGCTTTAAAGGAGGATGGTTGCATGACAAGACCCTAAACCCCGTACTGTAAAGTTTTTGCGCCAATATTTCAATCAGCCTTGATGTGAGAGCTAAAATGGGGATATTGTAATTCCCCTATAGAGTACTGTATAAACTTAATATGGTCGACCAAAATGGGGTACATTGTCGATCATAACATAAGATTGCAGGCTAAAGGAGAAAAATAGTAGCTTTCTTCTGATACAAAATTTTGAACCACTGTCCGGTAAAAAATGGGTGGTCCCTGGAGAGACGAGGCTATTAGCGATCGGGCATGGACCTTTAAGTTATGGGGGAAGATATCTTCTACCCACCAGGACTATGATATCGTTACTTCCATTCTACTACGTGAATAAAAAAAATGTGCACGTTGCAGATGACCTTGACTTGATAGTCAATGAATCCTATGTTGTGTGTCTTGTTGATGAAAGCCAAATCTAATATACTTCCAAATGTTGAAAAAATGAAAGGAAACACGATTTACAAATAAGCCAGACAGATATGACCAACCATTTTGTAAGCACACCCCTTGTTTCCCCATTCAAGGGATTTACACAGTTAGCAGAATACGTCAATGGACGATATACGGGCCATAGCATTATGAAAGTAATGAGACCATGCTTTTTGTTTAATTTTTTTTTGATCTATGCATAGCCAGAATCTCCTTCATTGATCTTTAAAAAGATATTTAATGTTCACCACAAACACCTCACCCATTAACCCTGATTTTGTAAATGAAAACACTCCTACTTGCACACAACTACTGTAATCCAGGTATAGATACAAGGTTTGCCCAATTAAAAGGGAGCTCTAAACTCTTTGCCAAATCCTAAACAATGGGAAGATATTCTTTTCTTGCTCTGCAACTGGTGAATTGGTTGTTTGGGATTGTTATATCAGTTGGCACATTGGTATGAATAAATCATGTGATTTCAATCCGGAGTTTTTTTTGCTTTTGAAATAATCAAGAAAATGTAGCATTAAGGTGACAAAGGCTTATGATATGATATGTAACATTCTCACAAACACAAGTTTAATGTGTGTTAAAATCCCATAGGAATGGCCGAAAAAAAGGGGTGTGCATACAAATGTGGTTATATCTGGCTTATTATTAAAGGAGAACCGTTACTCAGAATAAATTATACAATATACGCTATAAAAATAATTAGTGAACAACAATCGAGTGGTTTCATGAAAAATGGAATTATACTAACCATAATACCAATGAATTACAATAATTTTGTCTGACCATGCGCTATTGAAATTCGCGCTAGTGTATACGGGATATGTATGTGTGTTATGGGATACGGACGGACACAGTACCGTCATAACCTTTAACATGTTGACCGCTTTCAGAATGTGCACTCATATGGTGTATGACACAAACGTGGCCGGTGTCGTATCGCATACACGTTATATAATAGCGCGAATTTTAATAGCGCCATGGTCAGACTAGGTGGTTTTAATTCATTGTTATGGTTAATATAATTCCGTTTTAGATGGAAACCAATCGAGAGGAAAGTGGTCGATAATTATTTTCTGGAGATATATTGTATAATAGTATTCATTCTGCGGGGTTCTCATTTAATCGATTCTTTCATGTTTTCAAAATTTGGAAGTATATTAGACGTGTTTTATAAAAACAGCACTCAATCTAGGATATAGTGATTGCAGTTACAGGTCAAAATTATCTTTAATCCTGCACAATTTTTGATGCACGTGTACCTTGTGTTTTTTTTTCAAAACCTGCCTATCGCATTGAAAAACTGGTGTTTCGATTTAAAAAAAAACAAGGTTTATTGATTCGAAAAAACTATGTTTTTGATAAATCCCGTGTATCAGTTCAAAATGTTTTTGATCGAAAACAGGTTTTTCAAAAAAAATGATAACCAGGTTGTTCTATTTGAAAAACAAAAAACACGTTTCATCGATTTCAAAAGAAAGTGATTGAAGAACGTGTTTTCAAAAAAAGGTTTCTTTTCTATTGTTGTGTATAGACATATCATAACATAACATTTTATTTTTTTGTAGCAAAATTTACAAATACAAGGTGACAAATTTCAGATTATGCCAGTTTTTAGACGTAAAAAGTGCCATTGCGAGATGGTTTTAGGAAAGTTAAAATTCAATAGTTTCTATGGGGTTATGAGTTTGAAAACTGTTTTCTAGATGCACAACAGAGAGACCAGTTTTAGCGATTTGACACACAGTAATATTGGCAGACAATATGTAAATGCTATTCATTTTTTCATTTTGACCTTCTAGATACCAATTTTCCGTGTTTATAAATAAAAGTCACTTCAACAAAACAAATATCTCGGCTGGACGCGTCAATGAAAAGCTTCCAAAACCATGGACTCTCAGGAATTGAGTAATGGCGGCAGGAATTATGTGAACTTAAAGAAATTGGAAACTTTGGTGAACGCAAATCCGTAGTCAATAAACTCATACATATTTCCCGATGAAAAGTGCTTATTGATTGCTAAATCAGGTTTCGCATTATCAACAAAATATACTGTTTTAGCGAGGGAAATGGTCACATATAGGTTTATTGAGAATACGTGTTTTAAACGAGTGACAAATCAAATCGATTATAAAAGCAATTTCAATATGTACATTGGGGGCAGCTATATGGCGTCTGGTTAATAAACTAATTGTCTCGACAAGTGTTTCATTATGCTACAAAAACAAGAAACAATGACCTCGCAGCTAAACCTCCAGGCTGGAAATTACCGATACATAAAGGTTGTGATTAAAGAACATTGGCACAATCTGAAAAAGCACACTTTCACCTTATTCGATATAAGTGAGCGGTATCTATAAATACATTCAGTCAAAGGCATGACTTAGAGTTTTTGAAATATTTTTTGTGCGTTGATTTAAATAGTCAACCAGTGGGCGTATTGATTTTAAAATAGTCAATAGAACCCAAAAAATGACCAATCCGCAATTCTTAAGTTTGAGATGAATCATAATTTTCGTTTCCATGCAGCCAGACATTAATGTGCACAGATATAAGTACTATTGATACTGTTTATTTACACAGTGTTTAGTATGTGACCGACATGTATATGAAAAAAAATATATTTGCTAGAAAAAAAGATGGGGCGCTATTCTGGGAAATCATTATGATGGCTTTTACACTGGGATAACGCTCCGTAAGGACACACTGACACATTAAAAAATATTGCGCCCTGAAGTTTTTGACTTAAGAGCCAAATACACCGACCCTAAGGGAAACAGAACAATTTTATATTAATGACTCCGGCGACATGTATTCAGCAGACGACGGACCACTCGGAGTTGATCCCAAGGAATGACATCCAGTTTGACCGGTCTGTGACATTTGTTGGTTTAATATCAATAGACCTGAGAAAAAAATCTAGCAAGACGCGCCTAATTAGGAATGGGATCCCTTAATACCTGTTGAGGTGACTTGACCTTTTACCCTGTAACTTCACCAATATGTCAACCAAATGTATGGATTGTATGTTACGCGTTAACAAATTAACAAGGATCAATATTATTGAAGTTCAACTCAATCCAAGCATTGTCAGCGATTTGACCCTATAACGTGACCATGGGTCACGGATGGTGGTCAACGGTTACCACTTGTTCTGTATTGATATGCCACGAGGATTATCCCTGACAAATTCGCTCAATCGGAGCTGTTTGTAGATTTTGACCTTGTACTTTGACATTTGGGGTCGAGAGTATCATAGACCTCTCACTTTTGGAATAGTAATTCATCAATGCAGCAATAACGGGCTTTATCTGTCTTCTATAGGTTGAAAAGTTTATAGCCAACTTGGTCTTATTTTTAGCATTTTTTTGGCAAAATTTACCGTTTGACCCCTCTTAGACCTTTGACCCCAATATGAAAAACCTCATGGGACACCGCCAAAATGCACTGTTCTGTTCAATTTAAATAAAAAAAATCTATTATGCGTTATTCTGAGATAGGAAATTATGAAAGTTACTTAGCCTAAACCGGGGAAAATGACACTTAAAGGGACCATTGACTCCCCCAAATAAACATAAAATAACTTGCATACATCCGGTAAAACTAATGCATATCTGAAGGTATGTCACTCTACTACGTTCTCCCCCTTAAGACCTTTGACCCCATGCCAAGCACAAAGTTTGTGAAGGGTCTGAGCTTGCTTCGTATGTATGAGTCACCTGACCATGTAACGTTGCATATAGCAGATAGCATTTTGAAGATTTTGAAGAGTTTTCACATTATGACCGGGAAGGCCCACCTTAATGGACCTCAGATTGACCTCTCAACCAAAACTTGTGAAGGTTTTCAAGCTACTTCATATGCATGAGTCACTTCACCGTGCATTGTAACTGTAGGCGTTGAAAACTTTTTAAAGCAAAATGACACTTTGACCCTAGATGTCATGTGAAATTAAATGGGATGCTCAGCGTTCATTCGGTGTGAGTCTGGTCCGAATACGTCAAACCATTGATGAGCTTAGAAGCGTGAAGGTTGTAGAAGAAAGAAGAAACAGAAACAGAAAAGGTGCCTGAAGGTTGCGCCTTGTATGAGTACGATTCTATGATTTGCATGTAATGGACAATTTGTGTTGATGAAGTCAAATAAATTTTCATTGGTGTTGATTGATGATGAAATGATTGATTTGTTGACTAAAGTAAACTTAAAAGTTAGCCTCAAAATTACCTGGATGCTTTAGCCTCTTATTAATGGTTGTTTTGGTGGTTGGTAGTTGTAATAAGGTTGTGGGTTCGAGCCCGCTGTCGCCAATGTGTTGGGCACTTAGGAAGTTGCCAAAAAAAAACAAACAAAAAAAACCAATCCGGCCAAAGCGCACATGGGTTTTTTTTTCAACACATCGTGCGCTTGGCCATTCCAGGGAAAGATGAAATAAATATATACATCCTTGTCTACATGGAGAACTAAGTAGTTTAATTTCAAAACAAAAATATAATGGTATATGTTACCTTACAGTTCTGATACCTATCCGCTAGGAAAGCGAAGTTACACCTTCGAACATAAAACATATAGATGATATCTACCGTCTTTTTACCAATCCTGCTTGATAGCTCAGTCGGTTAGAGCGTCGTGCATGTAATTGGAAGGTTAGCCGGTTCGAATCCGGCCAAGCGCACATGTTTTTTTTTTTTTTCAACAATATCGTGCGCTGGCCATTCGTCCAGGGAAAGATTAATTAAAATATAAATCGTTGTTTTTGCATGTACAAATGCTTGTCCCTATAATCCTAAGTAAAATCGATAGTCTTACATAAGAAAATCTCCCGCTTTTGTTATAAAATCGGATAAGGTGTAGAAAGTAAACCTGTCCGGCGCGTACTCATAAGTCCGGGAACAATGGTGAAAATCAATGAGGGCAATCGCTTCCGTTATAGTAGATTCACCCATCGTGTCACCTCTAGTACTTTTCAGAAGTATGGGCATTGATGAGGGGCATGTGCAGGGGGTTGAAATTAAAATCCACGCTAAATATATTGAAAAATGTAGTCCATAGCAGAGACAATCCAATTATGCTTCATAAAAAGTATTTAGTCAGCGTAAAGCGCCATTTACCGGACATTAACTCCCAGAAAATTCTGACTATCGTATTGTGGTATTCAATGTGACAGATTGAGTTGAACGTTAGTGACTTTGATGTACCCGAGTTTGGATAGACGGAACACCCGGTCCTTTGCACTCTTTGAAACTGATGCCAACATGAAAGGCCCGATTATCTTAATTCGTGTATGAAACAAGTGAATCGGGCCACATATTTTCTTTTACTGCCTCCTCTCCCAACTAATCGACGCTGTCCAAAACTTTTCCTCTGGTGACACGATGGGTTGAATCTACTATAACTCTTTACGCAACATTAGTTTCACGCTTTATTCCGTTATCGTCTATGGAGCCCCGGACTATGGCTCCCACCGGACTATATCTGCTTTCACACCGGCACTGTATCCTATGGCGCTGTTATACTATGCACTATGACTGTCCTTCAATGCGTCCATCAGATAAGTCAGCCTTGTCTGATGACAAAGCTTAACCCTAATTAAGATAACGACCCTCATCTGGGGTTAACAAAACTTATCTTGGGATACGATCCCTCATTTTAAGAAAAAGGATGTCATATCTCGAGATAAGAAAGCTAAACCTCAAATAACTCGCCTTTACTGCCTTTGTTAATTACAGAGTATGCTAATTTTCAGCTGAAAAATGCATGGCTATATCACACTTCTAAGTTTGCCCTTCTCATTATAATTGAAGGGATGCAATGATTATAGCCGAGTAGTCTTCTGGTATCCTTCAAGTGGCTTAATATTCCCGTTCACTATTAATGGTCGGAAATCACTACAAATTAGACATACTTTGAGACAGATCCGTTACTAATTTCGGTACTCATTTTTGGACAAGGTAACGATCCCATTTTAAAAAATCCATCAATTGGGATTGTAGTAAAATCCATTAAACAAATCAAACGTAGCTGAAATTGACAAAAAAACAACAGTGAGCGCAACACTTAAGCCGTTAGCTGCTCATTTGGAACTTTTAAATGGTTTTCTTTGCATTTTTGTGATGATATTTTAGGAGTTTCTGGTTCAGGGACTTAGTCTTGAGCTGTGAACTTGTGAGGAGACAGTGCAATTTTCACATTGATGCTTTCTTCTTTGGCATTTCTTTTCAGCTACGTCATGGCATTTCAATTTTTTATTTGGATTTTTTGGAGGCAAATTCCACGCACCTTTAGTGACTTCAGCTTTTATCAACTCACTGCAAAAGAAAGTGATTATAACTCAACATATTGTTTGATAACACCCTTCTTAATATCAAATCTGATAATATCAGATCTCTAAATATAAACTCAATTTAAACATGATTTGTTTAAATATCTAAACAACATCTTGCACCACATTTCCAAAGACTCGTTTTCTTTTCCATGTAATATATATACGCGGCTTCTGTTCACCTGTTCACCCCGCTTCTTACCCACGGTCCTTCTGCAGGTATATCCTTTTTCAATGTCCAGATTAGCTTCTCGGGTGAAATAAATCGTGCATTATAAAAGCATTTTCTGAGGCTCTTATCTATTCACTCCTAGTTTGTTTGTTCTTTATTTCACAGTGCCTTTGCGGAAGTATCTGAGGAAGTTACATAGCCCCCGAGTCTTGTTGTGATAGTGGCCATCCCAGTTTTGTTTTCAGAGGACTTGCTTGCCCTATTGCTCATGAGGTCTTAGCCTTCGTATTTTTCTTGTCTAAAAACCGCGGGCAAAAGCTATATTTCATTTGAATGCTACATCAATGGTCTCGTTGCGGTAATTCTTCCATTACTTTTATAATCATGCAGACATTTAGTTATATCCCACACTTTGAGAGAGTGCCTGATAATTTGTTCTGGTTCTGTGAAATCCTTTCCAAGGCTGACTCGAGATTTCCCGATGAGGGCTACCTCCTCAATTTATGAAAAAAAAATCGTGTTTTTCATATCCATAAGACTTGTCCATGTACTAACTGTGTGAAATATTAAGGTCAAATCGAAGTCTTTCATTAGGAAAATCACAACTTTTTTATAAAATTCCGAATCACGGAATTTTCATATACACGGTGCATAAATGTTTACTACTACATGAAAAAAAATCCGATTCATCTCTAACTTTGGAATAAGCATTTAGGTAATGACCAGACGAAAATAATTTATTTCAAAAATCTATTCAGCCTTAAACCATACCTTCCACCATATGTAGGAGTGACCCATTAAAAAATCAACATAACAAGTTGGATGACATTAAAAAATCAGATAACAAGTTGATAGACTTAAATATATTGTGAACACTCTGTGAAAACGCCTGTGTTGATTATTGAGCGGTGTATAGCGAGTCTGTATTTTAAACATAATAGGCTATGACAAAGTTTTCTCAACGGTTTCATCATCCCAAAACTTGTCCATTTGAAATTAGACTGAGGACCACACTGAGGTTTACCCTAATTCTAAAAACCAACTTTGTGAATTTCCCTCTCAACAGATCAAGAAAACATGTCACTGTCATGATTATCTCTTGATTTGAACATCTGACATAATTACGGAGAATGACGCGGCGGTATAAAATGCATATTATAAATGATTTGTGAAAACATATTCAAATTTCCGATCGCTCAAGAGTAACGTATAGTTTGAATGCTTCAAGTCTCTGTCCAGTTCTAATTAATTATTATCAAAGATTACGGCAGTAATTTTAGACCAAGTCCATCATTTTTTAGATATTGATATTTGGTTTGGTAAAGCACTGCCATAGTAACTTGAAATTGCGATTTTATATAGGTCGTCCCCCCTTTTGGATTAGCGGCCATCTTGCCGGGAATGGTAAAGTCCATTCCAAAGTTCTGGAGACTTTCTAAATCTAAAGAACGACATGCATGTTGGATATGTATGCATAAAAGTATGGGCCACACTTTGGATAGCACAAGTACTTTGAGGTCGGGTATTAAATTGATCTGAATGAGGAATACTACGGGAACACCTTTTGTTATAGGTTATGCATGAGTGAAGTGAAAGACCTCTATTTATTAATGCAATGACATAATGCGAATTAAAAACACCTACAAATTACCTTACTTTCATGTTGACAAAATCAATATGCACGATACAGGCCTGGGAATTTACCAAACAAAGAGTGATCAGTGCATGATACACTTTGAAGAAAAATTAGTGCATTGCGGCCTCAGATCCTCTTAAAGCTCCACTCGGAAGGTTTTTTTTTCATTTTATAAAAATACCTAAACATAACATTCAATATCCTTGTTTATGTTTTGTCTTGCAGTGACATTTTTCTTCTTGAATCATATCCACCCTTTCAAGAAACTTCTGCGAATGGTTTTATGGGTGACTAAATTAAATTTTACAGGCTGCCAAGTATTACAATGGATTTAGCGGTGTTACCGTGTAAATCCATTAAACCAAAGGGGATTTCTTGGCATCAAGAGATAGGGTTGTGAATATCTTGCACAATATATAGAGATATCCGGAATTTATCTATATCGCATTTACTCTCTTAAATTTTGTGAAAGATCGAATACAAAAGAATATGAATTTGTACTCATGTGTTGGGCGAAAAAACCCGATGATGATCTTTTTATAAAGAAGTAATAAATATATCGAAACAAAAATAATTCATAATAAATGCGTTTGACTTGTGTGTTAAAGTACAATTAGCCCATTTAATAGTAATATATTTCCTGATATCATGATAATATAACAAAAAAAAAACACTCTTGAAATGTAATATAATTGATACATTTTGAAGTTCAGTTAATGCATATATCCATCATGGAATCGATCAAGTGCAATTGAATTCGAATGAATTAACCAATCGTTTTCTAAATCATTTTTAGGATAAGTGAGATTATAGAGTGGCTTCAAGAGGATGAAGTATTCTATTTTATGTATTCTAGCATGAAATCCAGTTGCATTGAAGCAAAAGTGACAAAGCGTGAGAAGCTTTGTTCTTGTTAATATTTTTACAATATCACTAAAATGTTAACGATGCTTGTTCCAATTTTGTCAACAGTGTTCTCTATTTGATATGAGAGCCTGACACTTGCATACACTCACGGTCCACCCAATTCACATTAGTCCAGTCAATCTATGAACAATACTAGGTACACCTGGACAAAATTGCTACAGAAGGTTTTTTTTGCTGTAACTAGTATTAAAAACTCTCCCAAACAACATATCAAAAAGGTAGAAAACGGGAAGCTTGGCAAGACATGCTAATTTGCATTTATATTACGTGGACGTATTTGCCCATATTTTCGACAAATGTGTTTATATCATAAATGCATGTTTAGGGAAAATTTCAAATTTCTGTGTAGCACTTGCAATTGATATATTAAAAGTGGAAAATGATGAGGAAGTGCCTCTCTTACAGAGTTCAAATTGCCACGAAATTATAAAATTGCTACCATGAAATTATAAATTTGTTCAAAATGTGC
>JAMKCH010085513.1:0-43247 GCA_023653785.1 Ophioderma brevispina
TGCCGGTTACACCCCAAAGCCTTCAAAAGCTTCCTAAGGTACAGCTGACATTGGTGAAAGTTTCATTGATCCACGCATGACTGATTAACATCCGCAACTGGGGGTATTATTTTTGACAAACTCTCTCCATGTCAAAGCAGGTCAATAATCTTATTCTGCTGGACACTTTCAGCTCGTAACATTCGCCGGCATAGTAAATCTCTTGATCAGGACACTCGTCATCTTGTTGTCCGGACTTTGCTCCTTTCACGCCTTGACTATGGGAATTCCCTACTTTACGGCGCTTACTCTCAGGACTTGGATCGTCTGCAGTCATTACAGCACAGATCAGCAAAACTCAATTTTCCTGCTCACGACTGGACATTCCCATACCACTCATAAGACCTCCACTGGTTACAATCAGAGACCGCTTCAATTAAGATCTGTTTACATGTGTATTAAAAAAAAAAAAAAAATCAAACCAGAATAGGTCCTGACCTCTCAGAATTACTTACTTACAAGCCGTTCCTTCAACGGGCCCAGTTACTCGATCTGCAATGGAGAAGACCTTCTTCTTTCAGATTCCCAGGTGCAAACAGTGCATTGGTGAAAAAGCCTTTTCTGTTGCAGGTCGGTCCACTCTATGGAATAATTGCCAAGGACATAAGAGAGGCACATCACCTGCAGTTTTCAAAACTTTTGATATCAATAGTTATTTATTGAATGTAGTTTTGCCGTCTCTCATGCTTTTTTACAGCATTAGTTTGTAGCGCTTTGATCATTTTTTTTGGATAAGCGCGATAATATCCTTCTTGTTGTGGTATGTATGTATTTTATTGAATTGGTAATTGAAGCTATTAAAGATATTGACAATCCATTTTGAACTTCATGTCATAAAGTGTGATCTGTGTTTATGATCAGCATACGAATGTATTTTTCAAATCTAATCATTCATTCATAGCGAGTTAGAAGGGCCTATCAATCGCTCAAAATTACCCCTGAATGTTAAACCAAACCAAATTAAACCAAACAATCAGACACTTCTTATTGGATTCCCAAGAAATCTATGATTCTAGAGGGGGAATAAACATAAAAAAACCACGAAATTAACAAAAAAGAAATAGAAACTTCTGATAATAACCTACATTTTTTAATACAGCAGGCAGAATTGGAAATAAAGACACCATTGGAAGGCCCCCTGACCCCAGAATGCAAGACCTCAACCCACGTTCGCAACGATGAACGTTTGGTAAACACGGTGCAGAATCTCGAGTCCTTTCGTAATATAAAAACACTGGATAATTTAAATTTGTTTTTAAGATTGGAAGAGATGTGCTCATGAAAGCCAAGTGTATCATGTGCATCATGCATTCCAAGTGTTCTAAGGCAGAAGTCGGACCAAGTTGATTTTGCATCTTGTTTTTTACCGTCTCAGATTGCATGAATCAATGGCAGATTAAAGGCTTTATTTAACTGGCTTTAAATGGATACAAAAAAGACCCATCGTAACTTTTCTTTTTTATCAAAATGTCGTGTTCCGATTGTTAACATTTTTTGGACAGCCTGTATTGTGTGTTGGCCCGGGGCTGTAGTGGTAATTCTTGGAGATTTTGGCCCGAAATCCAATATGCTATCAGGAGCATAGATTTTCAACTCGTCTCATAGGGGCTCTATTCATTATTATGTGGGCGCTTTCAGGGGGGGGGGGGGCGGCCAAGATGGCGTGTTTTTGCTCGTTCCCAATAGTTTCACCGGCAAGTAATCACTAAAACTTGACAAATATTTCTAAAGTCGAAAATATGTTTGATCATCAATCTTTTTCCCCTCAAATCCGTGGAGTTGAGAATCACGGGTGCACTCCAGTCTAATTATTTTTTTTGGTAGAATAACGGTACAAACGGATCCATTTTGAACGATGCTCGCTTTATCTCATGTTCAATCGCAGGGCCACCGTTTTTAAAGCTGCGGACAATGTAACTACCATGCCCGTGTACCAGGTAGCCCCAGGGTACCCCATCAACCACCGTGGAATGATCCGTTTGACTCTGCATGTAGCAATCCTCTCATGTGCGGTCTTGAAAAACGATTTGAATCTGGATTTGATGATAGTTTTGCAGCACCAATTATGCACCACCGTCTAAAGCACCGGCACTTTAAATCGGTTCGCGGCTCCGTAACGGAATTCCCACTTCGCACTCACTGATCTCTTTATAAACGCGCACAGTGACTTCATTCCGGTCCCACTGTTCAGGCTCGTCCAATGACTCGTGCTGCAGTTTTGCGCTATGACTGAAGTTGGCCGCCACCGCCTGTTCGCTTTATTCCTTTTAATTTAATATTGAAGTATTACAAAAGAACGACTTCCTGCCGGCTCGATTGCGTGGCGTGTGTCGGTGGGCGCTCGTCTTGGTTTTATCCAAGGTCCCTGGTTCGAATCCCCCTCCAGTACAAAATTTAGTTTATGATTTTATTTGTATTTTAAAAGTTGGAGATTGGGAATCAAAAAACATCAGAGTTGTTGATTGAAGTAGAAAAATATTGAATAGCTGCTTATGAGATAATAAGACTGGTCTGGTCCTGAGCATGATTTCTGGCCAGAATCTCCGACGTGCGTATGGGTATACTCCAGTCGAAAATCGTAAGTGTTCGTTGTTGTTATTAAATCCATAAAACTGAAATACCATTTTCTTTCTGGTTAGCCCATATATCTGATCTTCCTCGCTATTACCAAACTACCCTACTCATATTAACTTCAAACATAACTGACAAGTTGAGAATAAAATTCCTTTAAAAAAATGGAAAGGGTGCCCCAGGAGTGAGTCTTGTTGGGTTTTTCTATGTGGTTGGGAAATACTTTTGTAAAAAAAACGGTAGACACAATATCAATTGATTCGCGATTTTTATTGCAACTTTTTAGTACAAAAGTGTTTTGAATAATTAATAAAATAGATATATATTGAAATACATAAATGTATGAACAGTTGAGTTGTTGGTGAAAGTTGCAATTTTGTATAGGAACCCTACCAAATTAGCGTCTTATAGGGAAATATAAAGAAATTAGGAAAGCTTTTTTTTGTAACCAATACAAAGTAAAAGAATTGTTTACGTGTGTACACAATGAAACTATACTAAGAAAATACTTGTTGTTTTATTAATCTTTCTCTGCACTTATAAGCAATTTGGAATGGTTTATTTCAGCATTTTAGGGAGTGGTATTTGTTTATTGAGGTAACTGTTTTTGGCAGAACACTATGGGGTGGATTTTGAGAGTTGCCTTTTGGTGTGGTCAATGATAGGTTTAACATGACATTTTCCCTGAATGACCCTTGACTTCATAAACACATAGGGTGGTTCTTTGTTAAACCATAAATGGAGTTTTGTGTAAGTTGAATACACTTTTTCCAATGAGGTCAATGTTACATTTTTCAGCTTTATTTTACACGGGACTCACAAGGACATTTTACTGGTATGAGCTTTTGGCCCTTATTACAAATGGGTATCCTAATGGTTGCACCTTTGAATTTTATTAAACCGCTATTAAAATTGTCATAAAAATCAATGCCTTTTCAATTTTCAACCAATTTGAAAGGTTAATTAGAGTAACAGTACAGGTGAGACTTCAATCATTACAGAAATAGTGCCATCAGTAATATTTTGCTAAATAGGGCCCTCATTTGCATAAATTTTTGCGACATCTGCTGTTTTTCTGCGACTATCGGTGAAATTATGACCACAAAATCGTATAAAAAGAATGCCTATTTTAAGTTTCATCAGATTTGAAGTGTTATTTTGATTATGATCCAAGTGGCCCTAAAGATAAAATAAAATTTGAGACCAAGGACTCTTATTAATATTTGCAATAATTAGAGCCTTAATTGCATAAAATGGTAAAGACGGAGCCTGTTCATTTTACGCCTAAGCGGGCATACCCGATGCCCCAAAACACTAGAAATTTCGCTTTCTCGGCTTTCGTGGTTTTGCGCCGGGGGTACCAAGGTTAGGGTTGTTTTGGGTGTTTGTGCGGAACAACGCCAGAGTTCCAGATTATCCAAGGGTGTTTGCCAATCACCCCTTTCACCACACAACCCATCATCAGTTTTCTCATTCACCAATGAAAAAAATGAAAAAAAAAATCTTACAAAAACAATATATTTTATTTATTTTTATAAAATTGAGTGGTACTTTTTGTTTTTTGATCAGTTCTCCACTTGTTTTCTTTTTTTATATATTTGTTTAAAAACTTATATTAATTTTTGTATTACTTTTTAGTTAATACTTTGTCATATTTTGCTCTTTTAAATGCTTATTATTGTTTTTCATTAATTTTTGTTCGTATTCTTGTTCGTATTTTTTTGGATTATTTCTTATCTTTTTCAACTTTTAATTACTTACTAACGTTTGTTCGTATTTTCTCTCAAGTTTTCATTATTTTATTATTGCTGTTTTTATTTTAATTAGTGTTTACTAAACCACGCCACATCTTTCCGACAAATCTCCTTGCTTTTCATATTTATCAATGTGATATTTGTGTTTTTTAGTTGCATTTTGTTATTATTTTTTTACATTTTATTTTTGTTTATTCACTTTTGTTATTAGGCCAATGGAATTGGGATATTTAGTTTCCAGTAACCCGCCACCCCGATTTTCATGTTTTGGTCAAAACTTTCATATTTTGGTTACAATCCTATTTTTGCAAACTTAAATACCGATCATAACTTTCAGCTTCTCATAATATCCGGCATGTCGTGCTGATGCATTTTAACATATTTTTGGGCTGAGGGGGTTTACTTAGTGGTTAATAATACAATTTCAATATCCCTACCAATGCTCATGATAATACTCTGCGATCGAGCTTAACAATATTCATCTGCAAATTGTTTGATTTTTTTGAGGAATATAATTTAAAGTATCCTAATCTGTCCATAAAGTCTGGATGGTAGATATATGAATTCAGGTTAGACACCACTTATACCAATCCGTAAAATTTATATTAAATCTTGAAAATCTGAATAATTAAATAGTGACGCTCCTTTTTCGAACAGTGCAACCGGAAACTAACATCCAATATCCATTGCCTTAAATGATTTTTTGTTTTATTTAATATTATTTTTATTATTTTTTAATTATTTTAATTTAATATTGTTTTTCTTTTAATTCTTATTTGTTTCCCTCTTTTCTTTTTATTTGTCCATTTAGCTTCATCTTTTTCACTCATTTTTCAATTTGTTAATTCTTTTGAATTTTATTTTGTCTTTTATTTTATATTTACTATATTTTCTTTTTGTTTCCATTGTAATTTTTTTGTTCATTAACTTTTGTTATGTAATTTATTTTGCTTATATTATTTTTATGTATTTTTATAATTTTAAGTTATATTGTTGTCTTTTAAATCTATTTGTTATTTGTCTTTTCTTTTTTATTGTAATTAGCTTTTTCTTTTTTTCACTCTTTAATTTGGTTTTATCGTATAATTCCTTTTTGTTTTCCGTCTTTTCTTTTTATTTGTCATTTAGCGTTTTTTCTATTTGTCACTCATTGTTCATTGTTTACTTCTTTTGAATTTTTTATTTTTGTATTTTATTTTCTTTAAATTTATTTTCTTTGGTTTTCCATTTAATTTTTTTTGTTCCTTAACTTTTGTTATTATATAATTTGCTTATATTATTTCTGTATTTTAATTAATTGTAAGTTTATATTGTTCTTTCTTTTAAAATCTATTTGGTTATTTGGTCTTTCTTTTTATTTTGTAATTTAGCGTTTTTCTTTCTTCACTCATTGTTTCAATTGTTTATTCTTTGAATTTTTTATTTGGTTATTTGTATATATTGTTTAATTTATTTTCTTGTTGTTTCCGTTCTAATTTTGTCAGTTTTCATTATTAATGATTTTTCATTTTGGCCTACTTATCCACCTTCGTGATTCAATTTAAAAAAAAAAAAACTTGTTTAAAAAAAGAAAAAGGGGAAAAGGGAGAAAAAAAGCAAAACAACGGCAGCATCTTCTGTACACAGCTCAAACCAGAACAAAACTAAATAACACAATGAAAATCAAACTTCTTGCCGATTTCGTAACCCATGACCAACGGGGGGATTGAATGCATGAGTGTTCGCGCCTTAGACCGCTGGGCCACCTAAGAACTATTATATCTTCGTGTAATCTCCTCAATTGATCACAAGGTGAGGATACCGGCTGCGAGTCCCAATTGACATGACCCAATATGGCGTGTTACGTGAGGATTCCATCATAGAGTGTGTTTGAAAAATATTCCTTAAATTTCGCATGGAACTGGAAACTTCTTCTTTGATTAAATCTATCCGAAAGGAATTAATTTTTAGGTCATCGGGTAATCTTCGACAACTCCTCACTATATTTTCCACCATATTTGGGAACATCCGCTCTGTCACATATAGCGTGATGTAACGTAGAAAATCCCCAATTTGGCTACATTTTCCTACGGCTGTCGGAAAGTGTGTAGTTCTGTGTCACGACTGCGAAAGATATTATATTGATACGACCGTTATCTCCGGAAAACGAAGGGGTTCTTTGGAGATTTTTTGCATCAGAGGGCCGTTACTATGTTTTGTTTTGAATATGTATCGTAATGGTCTGAACCTATAGAAACCTAGCGACAATTGAACGTTTTTTGTCGGGTACTCGGTGCTCGCAAAAACACGGAAAAGTAACTTAAGGCACGCAATCGCTAGGGGCCGCACCTTGTACTTACCGGCCCGCCGGAACAGTTTCCAAAGCCACGCTAATAGGTGCGCCCGTAGGCGCCCCTAAAAAGGAATTCACCCAATGTTGGTAAATGTTATCATTTAGCTCTTAACATCAGCAATGATATTGTTTTGTTCACCCCCTCTGTGGTATAATAACTGTTATTATGTGATTATGTATGATGTGGGCCAGACGCCTATGTCAATAAACTTAAATTGAATTGATGGATTAGTATTGGCCGTTTAAATAGGTGCCTTTCTCCTGCCTTCTCTCTTGGTTCCTTAGATTATTTTGATCTGAGGTGACTGAAAATAGTGACAATTCCTTTGCCATTCAATCAGGGGCGGCGCCAGGGTAAATCATAGGCGGGCGAACATCATGGGGGGGGGGGCGCAATAACAGTACAAATAACTTATTTTGGTTCAAAACCCCTAATTTTTGTCGCACAACCCCTGATTTTCCTAATTTTGAAGCATCTCGGGGGGGGGGACGGCCCGCCCCCCCTGCCACCCCCTGGCGCCGCCCCTGATTCAAATATAAATCTTTTAGGTGATTTTACAGTTTTTAACTTTTTAAAGTTGGTTTTTCAAGATCAAAAGGTTCTTATGTTAAGTAAGCCTTTTCACACTATCTAAATTTTCAAGTCCAATTAAGGGGGTTTTGTCAGGATGATATTAATGGTTTATCCATTATCCATTTTACCTGGAGACCTATATTCATCCCAGTATTTTTACAAATAGATCTTTAGTGATCATGATATGTTTACTATCAATTTAACTCGTTTATTTCTTTCGATTTATTTAATCTATTTTGTGGATCAGTTATATTTTTGCTACAGCCCGTGCAACTACGCCATCGGGTCTCCCTCAATGAAATATCTGAAAATAGATGTAGGCTCCTATACGAAATTGTTTGTAAATTCTGTTAGTCACCGTTTCCTTATCATAACATACGAATTAGAAATGCACCATTTTTACGTTTCTAAATCCAAATAGTCCTAATCCCAATTTCCAACACTATATATTTTCTCGTTTGTAGGAACGTAAGAACAAACGTTCAAAGTCTGGGGACGTCCCTTTGTTATTTTAATTACATATACCAGCATTCCAGTCCAGATACGAGCAGTCAAACCAGAAACCAAATGAACACAATGTATTATGGGGTATTGGATTTGTTTCATTGATTCTTCAACATTCTTATCCACAATGCAGATTGAAACCATCTGCAAAAAGGGACATTTGGTCCCAATTAAAAAAAAAAAAAAAATTATTCTTCTTCAGCAATACATCCAAAATGTGTTCTGATATGTCTTCTAGAATCCATCCCCAAATTCCTTCAGATTCCCAATAGTTTAAATTTATTCACACTCTCGCCTCCGAGCACACTCATTATATGTTTTTCCCATATGATACCCCCATTAGGAACATGGAATATTCCACATTGGCATGTCTCTGGGTGATTCATTTCTTGAAACTACTTGCCTCACAAATCGTCCAAAATTCCCACCGTTTTCCTTCACACAAAAAAACAAACAGGCCTTCGCCCTAGAGAAAGACTTCAACACATAACATATCCAATTTATGCTCCCACCACCGCTACCTCTATCCAAAACCGTTAACCGAAGTTCAATTTTTCCTCACAATGCAAAGGCAGTGACCTCCCCCCCAATACGTGCCACACTTACTTCTTCTGTCGGCACAGTTTTGGATTTTTGCAAAAAGTAGACCGCAATTCCAATATACAGAGTAACGTCCTGATAATTAAAAGACTAACATTAATTTTAAAATATTTGAAATTTTGCAGGATTAGCTTCAAAGTGAGGGATAAGTCTGTACATTCTCATAAGTTACCCTTTTTCCATCTATCGAATTTGACAGAAAAGGAATAAAACGGGCAGTGTTCCAAGATACGATTCCCATTCATTACGTGTTGAGACCGTGTCGAACTGGACATTAATGACTAAAATCTCCGATTCTGTCCTTATTAGGTTCTTCTGTTCTTATCATTTCAGGTATTGTTAGTAAATACCTTTACTTGTACACTGAGCATGCAAACACTGATTTTTGATGATTTTTTTCATTTGCTGATTTAGCAAATCACTGGATAGTTCGCTTTAGCGATCATCATGTATTTGACAGGTGCTGCCTTGAATGTAATGTGTCGATCATCAAGCCAAACATTCCATTTGAACCTACAATTTTGAATGGAGAGGTAGTTTTGTGTATTACAATAGCACATAGAAAACAAACATATACATATTTATTATTTTACCCCGCGCATTCATAATGCTAAAAAGTCATTCAAAATATTTGCAGATGAAATGAAAAAAAACAAGTTTCTCGGTACCAAAATCTCATGTGGCATAAAGTGCCCCTTTTTAATAATGCTGGACCTTTATGCTGCCCTTGATACCATTGGTTCTACGTTACATAGTCTAGAACAGGACTTTGGTATCAAAGGCACAGCCTAAATTGTTCCGTTCTTATATACGGCCGTCAGTTCAGGTATCTGTTGGTGTCTTTTTTCATCGCAGATGTTATTTTCGTTTTGGGTACAGCCGCCTACGTATTGTACGCACTACTGTCAGTGTGTATAATGTCTGCTGTAGTGTCCATACGATCGGGGGGAAGAAATATGACTCAGGGCGATCCGATCTCGTGTGCCGTAGTTTCCGTTAGTAAGGGGACATCGGTTTGTGGGTATACGTATGTAATTAGTCTCTGCCACGAGTAAATGAAGTAGCCGATGTAAAATAGGGATTGTGATCTGTGATGTATTGTGATTGGTGATTGTTTGTTAGGACTATGTGTGTACGTGGATATGTTTTCGCGGAAGGAGCTGAGAGGATGTGATCTTGGTGATTACATGCATGTATTAACAGACTGTCTGTTTGCGGGCAAGAATATCGTTTGCATATGCAGTGGAAATAGGCTTATGTATGACAATCATGTTATACATGAAAATTACATTGGTGAAAGTATCGCATTATGACACCATTGTGCAAAGAAAATGTAATGTAATAGATGTGAATAGATGGGATTATTTTGTTTTGCACAACGATATGGGACGAAAAAAATGAAGGGTTTTGTCCCCGGTCAGATTATTTATATGACATATGCCTGAAACCACCAAAATTGTGGTGTCTTGTTCGCGGACCGAATGATGATGCAGTGATCGGCGGATTTTTGTTTCTTGCACGAAGGAAATCGTGTTTATAGTAGATAGATCAAGTTTTGTATTTCTTTTGAGTAAGACCCAATACTTGCTAGTAACGAGTATAGAAGTAGATGTGAGGTAGAAGGATCCTGGAAGTGATTGAAATGAATTATGAGTATAAATGTGGGGAAAAAAAGAGGGGGGACTATTTTTTTTATGTAGAATGGATTCGGGCGGCAATTTCCTAAAAGATATGGCTAACTGATATCGAAATGAGCAAGACAAAGGATCTGGTTAACCACTTTGTTATATCAGGTAATGTATCTATAATAGATTCCCATCGTGTCACGGAAGAAAGTTTAAAACTGCGTCAATTAGTTGGAAAAAAAGGCATGTGGCCCAATTTACCTGTTTACAGGAATGAACTAAAATAATCTAGCCTTTCAAGTTTACCTGGAGAGTACAAGGCCTCATTTGTGTTCTTCATATCCAAAACACAGGCGCTCAAAAGTCAGTATACCATTGAAGCAAATGCAATTAGTGAAGCTTAATCAGAATGTTTTGAACATTAGTGCAGCTTAAATGCATGTACGTGTATTAAATGATTTCATTAACACCAAAATTAATTGTTATTTGCTATCGCGGGATACCACATGTTTGACAATAAATTTAGCGTGGAATGTTAATTCCATCCATTGCACATCCCCTCAATCAATGCCAATACCTTCAGAAAAGTACCAAAAGTGACACGAGGGGTGAATTTTCAAAATGAACAAGTAATAACCCAATCTGCTAGTACTGTTAGCTATTTTATATATTTCATAATGGCTGTCATGTTACAAGCTAATTTCATGTAATCTAATTAAAAACATGTTGCCATTTCATTGGGCTATGCATTAACTTAAAAAGAGTATACAATTAATTATGTTGACAATAACTCACATCAATGAAGTATCAAGCACACCATCTAAGACAAATATGACATTGCAAACATGTAAGAAAAACTAAAAAGAAAAAATTGCAAGCAGTGCACAGCTACCTTACCTGTCAAATTAATTAACACAAAACACGCTTCCTAACTTTAATCCAATGTCATCCAAGTTGATTGTATTACTCCTTTTATATCACAAAATGTAGCAGATTAACCAAAATCAACAAAAATATTAAAGGTGCATTCGTGATACTAGCATTCATTTTGGTTTTTGTTTCACTAGATATCCTGCGAAAAACTTATTTCCAAAAATTCAGTGATTCTGACGTGGCGTTTGCATGTTATGCCCAATGTGTGAACAGAGGTGTTTTGAGTCAATCCCACAATGCACCAATTTAGGGAAATTCACTCCATAGGGTCATGTGTGATCACCATTAAACATCCTATTCTTAACACACAAAAACCTTGACTTTAACGCTTCATTTTAGCCCACAAAAGGGTAGTACTTAAGGAATTTTGCATGATCATGAACGTCTTGTGGTTCTTAAACTTTTAAAATACTTTTTATCCCTAAGTACTGATATGTGTTTGTACAGTACAGTATAGGCACCTTGATATGCATCATGGGATTGATTCAAAACACCCTGATGTGCAACACGGCCTGCACCATGGGAACGCATAGGCACACATATATACTAATCCAACATTCATTGATATAAAAATAATTCTCAACTTTTTGTGGCACGTAGTAAGGAAGTGACTGTGTGTCACGAAATGCCCCTTAATAATAATGCATCACAGACAACTGATATTATACAAAACGATGCAAACACAACACCTTTGGTAAATGTTTAACCACATTTCATTATACTTTATAAATCATGCTGACATGTAGAAGATTAGTTACAGTACGTGGATTAGATAGACCATGGTTACAATATGTTACAGTAATATGTTCCTGTATGGTATAGTTTTAGATTAATTATATTAGCCTATGTATTTCACTTATGACATTACCAAATAAGACCTAACAGTATTTCATATAATTCATCAATGATTTATACTTAGGTCAATTATCATCTGCCTGTAAAAATTTTTGGTAAATTACAAAAACACCTTGCTTATAAAAACATTCAGGCTCTTCCAAAATTTGTTTCTAAAACTTAATTGCTTCCATTTTTATCTCATAATTTTATAGCCCTTTAAATTAATAATTTTAAACTTACAATCACCGATTCAGACCAAAAACATGAATTTTCCTTATGGTGACACCAATAAGGCAAGAAAGTGTTAAAAACCAATTTCCCCTTATGGCACCACTAATAGCGCACAATGGCCTGAAAAATCAATCAAACACTTGCTAAATGTACACCTCCGTCCAAAAGTGCCATCCTCACCACAATATTGCCAACATCTTCCTATATGTAAATACCATATTATATATTTTCTTAAAGGTGCTTGTTCCGATTTTTGTCTATCGTATTCTCTACTTGATATGAGAGCCTGACACCTGTACACAATGACCATCAAGTACCGTGGGAAATAAACTTGCGGTTTTGATGCTATACGCGATTATGCATAGTGCAAGGCCATATTCACTACTGTGTTAATATTAGTGGTTAACCACTAGAACGCTATTTTTTTTTATCTGTATCTTGAGAAAGAAATGGATTTGAAAGCTAAAATTTCAGGACGACAATGAGAAAAATACGGCCTTTCAGCTGACATCAAAATTGATACTACTTCCGGGTAAATCAGGGGGGTCCAAAGACGATCGGAACAAGCACAAACCTCACAGCTTAAAATGTCAACTCATTTTATTTTTGTACACTCTCATAATAAATATTTTAGTGCACAGTAAGTTATGGTCAGCTGTGTACTTCTTCATGTAGCTCGTCTTCAACCCATCAACACCACTAACGCGATGATTGTCTTTTTTTAAAGACTATTCTTGTTCTCTGGTTATTATGATCTAAAGTGCGGTGTCCCACAGGGGTCAATAATTGGGCCCAGGTCATTTACCATGTACTCGTAGCATGTTGCCTCAATTATTCGCCATCATGGTTACATTTTCACTGTTATGCAGACGATGTCCAAATATATGCTTTCTTTAACACAAAGATCCCATGTGATGCAGCATGTGCCATCTTTAAGCTGACTAAGTGTGTTGAAGAGCTCCGTGATTGGCTTGAGGAAAATATGCTCAAACTAAATGAGTCCAAAACTGAATTTTTTATTGCATCATCACCACACAATATGACTCGAATTGCCGACGCAAAGATTCAGATTGGTGAGGTTGAGATAGCTCCTTCATCCACTATCAAGAACTTAGGTGTTCACTTTGATTCGGCCATGACCATGTCTGAGCATGTTACATCTGTTTGTAAATCAGTCAACTTTCTGTTATGGAACTTGTCGAGAATACGTAGATACATCACTGAGGACGCATATGCCATGCGAGCTCTTGTACTCTCCAAGTTAGATTATGCCAATGCTCTTCTGTCTTGTTGTAGGAAAAAAGATCTCATCAGACTCCAGCGCCTTCAGAACAGAGCTGCCCGTATTATTTTCCAAGTTCCACGTATACACCCTGCTTCACAATTATTGGACTCTCTACACTGGCTACCAATTGACAAACGCATCCAATTCAAAGTTCTCTTATATATTTACAAGACACTGAATGGTCTCGCACCTGTTTATCTTGAAGAATGCGTAAGCATACATAAATCATCACGTAAAGGACTTCGCTCGTCACAAGATTGGAGCAGACTCACTATTCCAAGATCTTATAAACACATTGGTGAGGGATCCTTCAGTGTCTTCGGATCAAGAATCTGGAACAACTTACCATTATCCATAAGATCATCTCCATCCGTTGATATCTTCAAACGCACACTGAAAACATACCTGTTCTAATGTTTATTGCTGTTATTGTATACCTGTTTTTTGTTTGTTTTGCTGGGTTTTTTTTTCATGTAAAGCGCAATGTTCATGTCTATGTCTGGGCTGAGACTAGAATAACTAATTTAGTTATTCTAGGCTCGGGTCTGGGATTGCGCTATATCAAGCGTCTGTTATCTAATTATGCCCAAAATTTGTATTTCCTGCAGCTCTGAATTTAGGAATGTGTAAAACCAAACCAGGGAGCAACAAGCTATTTACAAACTGGCAACTTTGTTCAATTAAAGGCAAAGTGGCGATTTGGTTGTTGCCTCTTGCGAAAATATTTGCTGCAATTTCCTGATTCATAATGGCGCTTGACTTCATATCAGAAGCGGATCTCGGTTTCTTACTGAAATTTCTTGTACTGAGGAGGGGTGAGTAACTATCATATTTAAGAATAAAATAAACCACCAAATCCTTAGCAGGAAACACGAGTCTTTGCACAGAACGTTCAAAGTCGAGGGTCCGTCCTTTGTTATTGTAATGCCATTCTTTATTATGGTAATAAGCGAACCTCTGGGACGTTATGATTTGAGAGTGATCGATTGTGTGATCGTGATCGATCACGGAATCGGTAATTGACTGAGTGTCAATAGATAGAGGTCAATAGATGCCGCGATCGTTGTCTCATACGAGAGGGACGAAACTTGGTAGGGAACGAACCACTAACACTATTATCTTTGAACGACAAAAGCCCGCAAATCGATGATCGATATGTCAATCATTTTCCTTGAAAGGGAATTACGAATCGCGTTCAATAGCGGGAACACAAAGACACTGATAATAGACAAGTAGCTTGACGTTCTTCAGGACGTTACTGCTGCTTGACATCACGAGGACGAATTCTTGTTCTTGACATGAAAACTGTCGTGACGGACTTTGAGGCTGCATGCAATACATGCTTCCGTTACGTTCTATTATTCCTGCGAATGTGAGATGTAGACAATACAACGCGGTTCTTCTAGGAACCATCCAAAACCAGTCCTTTACAGGGACTAACCTGTTCCCAAAAAGAGAACTGATTGTGTGTGATGATATATGATGAAATAAAGTGTTTAAAAATTAAATGAAAAAAAAAAGATCCCCAATTTAGCCATAATACAAACAACACACTCATTGGCCTATAGGCCCACATGAAATAGCCACAATACGTGTTGTTCAGGTAGTCCCAAATATTTCATTTTAAAATATTAAAACGAACAAAATGGCCGGTTTTTAAATATTTTGAAGTAATTGAAAAAACAGTTGAAAACAGACCCATGTTTTGGAAAACTTTGAAACTCCCACTTTTGAGGGCGAGCTCGGATCCGCTATATCAAATTGTTGATTGACAGCTATAGTCTCCCATTAAAACTTCACACGATTGACATATCGACCCTTGAGCCCAGCCCATTCTTTATTTGGTCCAATTAAGGGATTAAATCTGTTCGTCCCAACCAAAATTCGTCCCTACGTAGGAATGCGGTCGTGCCGGCAGGGTGAAGATAAATGTTAATGCGATCTCTAGCTACACTTGGGTTGGTGTTGGACTTAGTATTTTAATACATTGTAAATCTGTTACAAAGTTATGATCTCATAAGTATCAACTATTAAATCAAATGGTATTTTTATCGCGATTTCTTTATGAATGGGGAGAAATCCCAAGGGAATTTAATCTTTGACACCCTCACCCTTACCAACAATTACATTATTAAACCTTTAATGTACTGTAGAATGAAGTGTTCCGCTAAAAAATGTACTAGTAACAAAAAGAAAGAACCGATATCACCCTGGATTACACAAGAGGTTTATTAGAAAAGTATCCAATGAAGCAAAAAAGTGGTAATAAACAATTACACTCGCAGGATAACAAGACTTCAAAAATTTAAAACATTTACAGAAATAAGTTAAATATGCTTATTCGTAAAGCTCTGGTAAAGCAAGATGGAAACACTTTTTCTTAAATTGAAAATATTTTTAAAGCAAAAATAATATGAAACAAACATGGAAAACGATAAATGCTATTCTTGGGCGAGGGGAAAAAATAAACAATCTATGCAGAGCAAGTTTAAAGATGACAATGAACGCCGTGTTAATATGTACTTATAATTTTACATCACAGCATAGTACCAATGACTTGTTGGATCGAGCAAACACACATACTATCACAGATTTACAGGCTATAAGCAAAGTTTTGATAGTTTCCGGAGTGCTGGAAAATATTAAAAAGTGTATCCATTGTATGTTTCATTTCATTTATTTCATTCAGAATAATATTATGATACAAATCAAATATGATGTAATACGATAATTACAAGTCATAAATGATTATTTTTATAATAATACTAATCAGTATATATATATCAATTAGAGTTATGTTTAAAACTTCATTCTGCTAGACCTATATTTTTCAACTTTTTCAACTTGATTACGTACGAACTTCGTTGGCTTCACTGATGCGGTTTTTTTTTTTTTTTGTCCAAGCACTGCTAGCGAAAGCAACAAAAATGGTATTCACGGCACCACCAACAACTTAGGCAATTATTGACGACGAAGTGTACCATTCCCACGGATTGTTGACCCATTGAAGAAGTCGGGAGGCTGGAAGTCGGACATGCATAAGAGGATTTTCCTTTAACAATGAAAGAATTTATTACAATAACAGAGGACGGTCCCTCGACTTTGCACGTTTGTGTCTTTGCATGTTCGTCGCGGTCGCAGTGATTTCCGTATTTTGATTGGCTTGTGAAGTTGGTGTGCCCATCCCCCATCAGGATCATGCCCCTGCTGCATGCCTGCATGACTATGTTTCACATTACAACAGGGGTTCGAACTTTCGTGCCTGTGTGCGTGAATCAGTCTGATCCCCCAAACAATTTTGCGTGATGAATCATGAATCACTCAATGTATTTTAAAGTTTACGGAATCAACAATGATTCACAGCGCAAATCAATCAGTTCCACGAGAATCTTTGCGAGAAGCGATTCCGTGATTCTCGCAGAAAAATTCTAGCCTGTACACAAAATACGGAGTCAAAAATATGTAGATTCTCAGTAATAATTGTTTGAACTGATTCGCACAATCTGCTGCGCTTTCGTGGATTGTGTGCGTGGAAAGTCGCACGCTGTAATTTGTAAACGCTGTAATTAAAACACAAGGATAAAAATAGACACGCGATACGCCGACACTGCCCGTTGTATAGACTCAGCTTCCAGTCCGCCTGATATAAAATATCAGGCGGGACTGGGCTAAGGGGGTCTATTCGCTCGTGGCGAAAGCGGACCGCCTCAGACGAAAATCTATAATATTTATACAAACTGCATACTTGTACCAACCTGTGCGATCTTCCTCTTGTATTCCTCTCACCCTGTGTTATCTAAGTAAACGGCACTGGAAGTGTAATATATTTAACAAATTGTGTGCACGCAAACTCCCGAGTCGAATGATCTTCAAACCCGTATTGTTGGCAATTCTCCAGTGTGGCTAACAAAAATTCAGTTGAGGGTGGACAACGCGCGGGCAGATGGTGGGAAAGTAGCCCATCATTGTTTCTATTGTGACAAAAAAACACAGCTACACCGAGGGTCCTGCCGAAAATGGGCGCTTGAGCGCACTATTTGATGGTCAAAAGCAGCCCAATTGGGAGTGGTAAAGCGGACTAGCAACCTCAAACAGCTGCGGCGGACAGGTGGATCTTAGCTGAGTCTCTTCATCGTTGGATATAACGCACGGAAGGTACGGTGTGCTGTGCAGCAGCGCGATGGATTGTGTTTCAAAGAGGCTGACATAATGTGAGTCGGCTATCAACGTTAAACAAAATGTCCGGCGCGTCTGCAATATTGTTGTGATTCTATGCTCAAAACTTCAAGAATTTACTCTACCACTGAGTCCAGAAAAATTAATTCTAAGGACCGTTTTTACCCAGGTGGAGAGTCGATATTGCCACCAAAGGAGAAATTTGGAAAAGGATGTCTAAATGTTGGGTTAAAAATGAAATTTCAAATTTGAGAAATTTCTCACGAATGGCCCCACATACGTTACGAAAAGGCGCGAGACTAAGTTAGGCCGTGTACTGGCCCGCAACACGCGCGGTACGGCGTATGCGGAAAGAATTTAGTATTGGCGCCACAACCCTTGAATTCGGCAGCCTCAAGGAATAATAAAACTGTGTTGAAGGAGTGTGGTGGCGATACTAAATTCAGCCATTTTGAGTGAGGCTTATTTTTATAGTCGCCGTCATTATTTCTGCAAAACAAATGGCACGCGCGCGTTGAATTGCGCATTAGATTTCCGTTGTCAAGAGTTGCGTCCACACACACTCCGGGTACAGAGCTTGTGCAGGCAGAATTTGTTTCAGAATTACTGACGAACACTATAGTTCAAACATTGTTACGGCGGCTATAGTGTATAGTATTATCGTCATAATACTAGTAGTGAGAATCAGTCGGGGGATAAGCGCTCAATACGGGCGAGGTCGCTTAATCAGGCGACCTCGCCTTGAATACGGCGATTTTATATCGCCATAATCGGCGAGGTTTGTATTTTTAATCAATTCAGTTGACTTTCACAAGGCATAAACGTGATTCTTCACAAAAAATTATTTTGCCAATGTACTTTAGACTACAAATTATCTAAAATCTCAGTGCACCAAGAAGATTTCATCGCCATTTTTCGCCTACATCAGGTGGGATTTGTTGCAAAAAAAAATCACATTTTGAGAAACGTACCCATTGCAAGAAAAAATCCATAGTTTCATCAATAGGGAAATCCCCAGTCACCATCTTGAAATATAGTCCAAAACTGAGTGCTAAGGTCATTTGCATATAATTTGTGCCCAACTATAGCCTCATCTTCAGGATACAAAGGTTTAAAAAACAATAACTTTTCTTTTCTATAGTATATTAAGGAGTGACAGAAGAATTTGACATCGCGATGCGTATTAATCTGAAATGTGAAGCGGTGGCTTCTGCACATGCGCGGTAACGCCGAAAAGATTCTGAGCATGAGCAGTAAGAGCAAATATGGCGATGCACATCCAGAATGCCATTGGAAAGTAATCCAGCAGCTTTTGAGTACCGTAAAACGGGGGTACTTTGGCCCTTGGAGGGTAACTTTGGCCCACCCTCAAAAAAAAGATTTGTCGTCAAATTTTGAGAAAAGTTTTAACTTGACAATTTTTAATTGGGGGTAATTAAAACAACCAATTACCCTGCTATATAATGCTATATGTATTTAGGATTAAACCAAACACCCTGCCCAACAGGATTTTTTTTTTTTAGCATGAAGAACGCAACAAAAAAACAGTTGCAAAATTGTGACTGACTCACCCAGAATGTGCGCATTTAAGGGAAGTGTTATGGGTTAGTTGTATAGTCAATTTATCTGTGATAAAATATTAATTTTTTATTTTATTTTCCTTTTCAGACACAGGAGAGAAGTTTATAAAAAAAGACAGAAAATGGGGTTACTTTGGCCCACCCGTATTACCATGTTATTGTTCAAGAAGGGTATGAACTTCCCAAAGCAGTTCTGTAGTTAAACCAGAGACATTGTTGTTATTAAGTATTATTACAAGAAAAAGTCATAGGAAGTGCCAAACTTGCCAATCATTGAGTTTATTGTGCACCTTGCTCGCATTGCAATCACGTAGTTGTCAGTCTATAAGCAAGTTTACATTGTGAGCTAGTCCTGCTAGCACGACCTGAGATTCATGTCTTTCAACAATATGTCATTCACTGATCAGTATCTCAGGTCCTGCAACGGAAGTATCAGTTTGACTTCAGATATAAGAGATGACATTTCAAGTACCTCTAATCAGGCTATTACTTACAGGCTCTGGTCTCACTTTTGCTAAGAAGTATCTTTCAAACGTTTACATCACTGCTATAATTGTCAAAGTCTTAGAAAAAATCTGTCAAAGGTGATATTTTTCCATCAATTTCGGGTACTCCAAAATTCTATTCGGAGCCTAAGTCCAAAGCATCAACTCTACAGTGGTTTTTTTAAACCACTGTAAAGTTGATGCTGTTTTGGGTCAAACAGGGGTCAACCGGGGTCAAGGTATAAGGTATATACTTCCAGTCGTAGGGAGCGATTTCTGCGTGTGAGTATGCGTAACACTTGATCTTGGGTCCATATCAGGTTTTGCGCAAGACAATCGCTCACTGCGACTGGAAGTATATCATGGGCTTGCTTTTTCCCACACCATGTGACCCTTGAACTTTGCTCTCGAGCCTCTCGTATAGCGGAAGTGCTAATTTTCAACATCAACAAATCTGGCATTAGTTGAGGCAACTTAACGATTCAAAGGACAATTTTATTGTTATGTTTGATTATGTTGCTGATGTAAGGATACATCCTGTTGGGGAATTACTATACATCAACCACATGCTTGATTTAGTGTCAGAAGTGTTTTCAGTAAGTTTTTAAGCAGCGTCTTTGGAAGTTGACTTCACATGATTGCACCAGTGAGCCTTATGTATGAACTCAAACTCATAGCCTGTGATTGTAACTTGACGCCAAGATAACGTCCAATATTAAAGGTATAGGTGGCAAGTTACAATTATTGGAACTACATTGTGAGCCCCCGCATTGTCATAGAAGTTTGGTAGTGTTCAATTATTTTTTAAAAATACTTTAAAGGGCCAAAGAAACCCCAGTCAGGGAGTTATTTTGCCATACCCCATCATTACAATATGTTTAAACTTGATTTTTTACATGCGGGCCAAAGTAACACCATGGGAGGGTTACTTTGCCCACCCAACATTTCAACAAAAAAAAGGACTTCCTCATAAATTTTTTTCAAAAGAAAAAAAATTATGTGAAAGCCCAAGTTGAGTGCTATGATAATATACTCCCCGCCTAAAAAATCCGAACGATATAAATTACTGTATTAAAAAGGTATGTAGGTGAATTATAGTAATAAATGCCAGGAGCTTTGTTCGCGTAATGTGTTTGCTTATTGACATGTGTCCGCTTTTCACAATTTTTCGCCAACGCTTTTACTTTTGCTTTTTTTGAGTTTGCAGCTACAAAGATGATCAAAAACTTGACCTGCTCAAGAAATTTGATCATTCTATCTCATTTAGTTTGCCTGTAGCACTCATTTGAATGTTCCTCACATGATCCTATTCAAATGTACAGGGGTCAATGCACTTTCTTTGTGTAGAATTGAATGGGAGCGTTCAAATGAAAGTTGAAATGAGCACTGCAGACAAACTACATACATAGTAAAGTACTCAAATTTCTTGAGCTGGTCAGATTTGGGATTACCTTCATGGCTGTGAACTTCAAAACAGCAAATGCGAAAGCATAAGCGAAAATCACGAAAAGCGCCCTCACGCTAAATTTTGACCTAAAACGTCAATTTTTAAGAAAACGCAATGTCCAATTTTCATGCAACTTTCAAAATCAGCTATCTTGAGCTCATTTACATAAAAGTAAACATCAAAAGCATTACAAAATACCTGTGAAAAGAGTAATTACAGGGATTTTCTGCTCAAATCCACTCCCACCACAAAATTAAAGGACATGACACAAGAGGGCGCTGCACACTTTTTTCTTGGACCAGAGGTAAAACATTTTATCATTTCATGTTGAGATAGGTTTAATAGAATACAAAAAAACCCAGCCCTAATGAAAATAACCAAAACAGTAATTTTGCCCTCCGTATAGCCCACTCCTACTATTAATGGATCTTTTCGGCAAACCCCGTTTCATTCATAAATTTTCATCAACCCCATCCCCCCAATGTCAAAAAGAAATTATGCCACTGTTACTGATGGATTAAAAGGTGATATAATATGTACTATAATCTGAAGTTTTAACAAAAATGGTGTGTGTGATTTTTAGGGTGAACATCGCCCAATTCGCCATTGTCGCTCAATCGGGCAATCGCCCGATTGAGTGCTTAAAGCCTTAATCCCCGACTGATTGTCCAGAGACACTCTAGTTATTTGCCTTGCACCGAGCGTGAACATGCGTAACACGGAAGTGAATGCCGATTGGCTTGTTTGCGTAGGTGGCCTCCCCATTGGTTAAGCGCGCATGAGGCTACCCATAGTCCTCTCTCCCGCATCGTTTTATGCAAAATTTGCGGCGCCACGTTTGCGACTCTGAAGGATCTGACAGCAAGTGAAGGAACGAGAGATAAAGGATACTGCCCTACCCCGGGTATATTTTCATACCGTGGTTTGTGAGCGTGTAACTCATTGTACTACTAACTACTATCATTATATCAGCTCGAGACCGCGTACCGCTGATCCATTACAAGAGCAGTGTCCTTCTATGGCCGTGGGCATGAAATTTTGTTTATACATGTAATCCTGGTACTTATTTATTGGAATTTGTTTGTGTGTTTTTTAATAAGAACGTGACATCTATTTTGAATGACTTTGTGATACATAAACCGGGTTCAGCGTTACTTTCATACGGGGAATTACCATGCCCTTATCCCATACCGGGGTCAAAACAATTCAGCCTTTGGGCTTCGATCATCCCGGCATGGCGCATTGTTAATTTCCCCGTGTAAGAGCTCAGCTTCACCCGATAATAACCCCACAACACAGAGGAGAGTGTATTGAAAACCAGTCTGCACCCATCTCTTCATACTCTTCGGCAGTAATTCTGACACAAAATTCTGGCTACGTGCGCGTAAACCTGGAACGGAATTGTGTGACGAGCGCTTGACAATGGGAATCCAATACGCGATATCTACAGACGCGCGCATGCCATTTGTTTCAGAAATTATGACGGCGATTATAGTTGTTTACACTTTTTCAGTAACACCAGCTTCATAAAGGGTACTAGATCTGCCACTACAAACCTGGATCGTTTCACTCCACACACATGTCAGTGTTTGTTTATTTACACGCTTGCACACAAATGACCTGTGGTCATAAAAAATTTCTGGCAAAAGTGAAAACACTCTGGCAAAATGTATCAAGTGGCACAATGGGGAAGTGAGGTTTTAATAACAAACATTTCAAAAAAAGTAAGTCCCCCCCCCCCGACAAATGTGCATTTTTCTGGATAAGTTAGGCTCCTTAACCTGTTACAAAAATGTAAAATATACATGGAAATGTTACACATTTAATGGCCAAAAAAGTTTCACACAGTACTTAACATTATCCCTGAAAGTGAAACGACGTCATTTATTAAATTTGATGACAAATAAAAAATGACACTTTCTTGCATAGGGCTTTAACAATCGAGAAATCAAGTTTTAAAGATTTTTTTTAAAGATTCTTTTTCCCCTATTACTGAACATCTGATTCCCATAAATTGGGTTATTACCACTGATTAAGTATTAGAATTTCTTCTTTCCATTGGTATCAAATTAAGTACCAAAATCCCCATTATGATGTCACTATGATGTCATAAGTTGAGGAAAGTATAAAAATTCTGGATATAGGGTGGAAAATTGATATTTCGCAATATTAACGACTCAAAATGTACTAAAACTCTGAATATATAAAACTAGTCATATCACATTAAAGAGAGCAAAAACCGTGTGGAAATCGGATATTCCAAACTTTTTTGGTGAAAAAACAAATTTTCCCATATTCTACACTGCACGATGAAAATTGACAGTTGTGCTGACATGTGAACTTTATAACGTCAGTCTGACGTAATTCTAGGCATGTTGGTACTCGTTTTGGTAGCAATGGAAAAAAGATGACCATAGCTATCCATTGGTACCAAAATTAAGTGTCTGTGGTATTCCTGTGTTGTACTAGGCATGTTGGTACTTCTCCGTCCGGGATTTTCTCGATTGTTAAATCCTATGCACCAAAGTGTCATTTTTAATTCGTCATCAAATTTAATAAATGACATCATTTTATGGAGAAAATTAACTGTTGTGTGATTTGTTTTGCACATTAAATGTGTAACATTGCAGTGACCATTTCACATTTTTGTAACAGGTAAGGAGCCTAACTTTTCCACTGTGAGAAAAATGTACCTTTGTCAGTTGAACTGTATATTACAGAGTGCATGAAATATGTTCTTAAATTACATGAAAAATTTGCTGTTTTTGGTGATGTCATTTTGAAATGGTTGTCATTTTGAAATGGTTGATTAGTTTCATAAACATGTTGACCATGCATGCGTTTGAGGCATAATTCTATTGAATGATCCAGGATGTCTCAATAGAGGGGGCACCAATCGACCGACTGGGGGGGGGGCAGGAACATACTGCATCCGCACCAACAAAGACCTGCACTGCCATCCTTAGAGATTAGTAATGTTAACCCAAAACCAAATCAATAACATCACAAAGGATTTCTTGTTAGCTTTAAAGTTTATCTGGTAGCCCTACCGAAGTCCGAAAAGAAGATCCCATGGATTATCACTTACCAATTTGTTTAGGTGCTTGTAAAACGTACGTCATGTACGTGCAAATTAATAAGTGTTTTTAATATTGAGGCAAATAGATGACGCTTTTTGATACACTAAATAAATTGACAAATTCAATGAAATTTTGGAAATTTACTTTTCAGTAAAGAGGAAAACAGACAAAAAAACAAAAACAAATTTGGAAAGTTTAGAAGTTTAATAAATTACTTTTGTAAAGGCCAAAACAAAATAACACAAGCATTGGTTTGGGGGAAAAGTTTGGATATTGACATTTTTTTAACAATCTCGCAATTGTTTTAAAATTTTAAAGGCCTGTCAAAAATATAACATTTACAATACTTATCACTCAGCAATTGCCTGTTCATAATCGAAAGTATCCTTCCGTCTTTGTTGTCAACAATTGGTTAAGTAGCAGAGTACGCCTTCGGACTTAAACAAATTCGGACTTCGGTAGGAATGGGGTATCTCTTTGACAATCTCAGCTTGCACTCAAGATAAACAGTTGGTGTAATCTTCTTTATTTCAAGTGGATTGACTTCTTTTGTGTCTGGATTTGGGTCTTGTATTCATTGAATTGTTTTCTTCATGGTCTCGAATTCATGACCATGTACAGGTTATTTAAAAATAAGATGTTTTTTCCAATTCAAGACATTTTCAGTGCACAACTTCATTTTCTCTTTGATTTTCATGATATTGAGCATTAAAAAAATCAGGGATCAGGGATGTAGCAATCAGGGATGTAGCTACAGTGGGTGGTGGTGGGCGGCAGAGCCCACCACTCAGCTACAGAGCCCACCACTCAGCTACAGAGCCCACCACTCAGCTACAGAGCCCACCACTAAACATCAATTTTAACTCTAGAGCCCACCACTCAAAGAGCAAAAAATTGACAATTTTAATCATTTTATGCAAATGTTGACAATTTAAGGCATAACATTTTAAAATATGTCAAATTTTTGTCAAATAACACCCACCACTAAAAATGTGCTAGCTACAACCCTGTGGGCAATCCTTGGTTTTAGGGGTTTTATTATTTCACCTTATAGGTGACATATGAAGATTCAGGTTAAGGTTTAGGGCAGGGTTTCCCAACCTTTTTGTCCCGAGACCCCATTTCTTGATACTTAGCTTGCGGCGACCCCATTGCTCAAAATAAAATATTTTCAAAAAGAAAATTGATCAGTCAAGAAAAACTTGAAGGTGTTGTGGAGAGGTACGTCAGTGGCAAGCCAGGGGAAGGGCTTGCAACAAGTTCGCCTATATCTACCAGAAGCTATGAATCTACTGACGACAGGGAAGCAAGGGCAATCCTTAATAAAAAATTTCGGTTGTGGCATTCTAAGGGCATGGTACTCTCCATTCCTAAAACAAGTGTGCACGAAGTGTGCAAAAATACCACTAATTTCATTACAATCGTGTTTATTTTTGGACTTTGAACAGTCCTGTAAGTGACAATTTATACTGATTTGTGCGCGACGCGCCCGGAAATTTTAATCAAATACAAATTCAATTGATTAATCAAACACTGCAAAATCAGTTTGGCTTGCTTGACTAATTTCATTATAGTCAGTTCACTTTTGATCTTTGAACAGTCCTGTAAGTGATCATTATTCACACTGATTTGCGTGCGAAACGCATGGAAATTTTACTAATCAAATACAAATTCAATTGATTCAAACACTGCAAAATCAGTTTGGCCTGCTTGGCCATAGTTAAATATATTAACCCTTAACCCGGACCGGTCGTTTTGCCGGCCGATGGTCCAAATGCAACGAAGGGCAATCTATTTTTAATTTAAGGCCCTATGCAACGAGAAGCAAAGTTTGCGTTTCATTGAATCTCGGCCGTTTTTCCCGTCACAGGAATTAGAGAGTAAAGTCAATAACGCCCAGATGCAACGAAAAAACATCGCGTCATTTTCCCGGAAGACGGCCCAAAATGCAAAGAAAAACCATCGCGTCATGTTCCCGGGAAGACGGCCCAGATTCAACGACAAACATCGCGCCATTTACCGGCAAAACGTTCCCAGTTGCAACGAGAAACATCGGTGCGAATGCATAAAAACAGGGTAAAAGGTAAATAAATAAAATAAAATAAATAATGGATGATACTGCACCCACTGATTCCTGCCATGAAAATTTGTAGCTTATAGTTCGCCAGTCGTGAGTGGCGCAATTACGCTACATCATAGTCGTGCGTTGCGCTTGGCGCTATTATGCTACGTCAGGCTCCGGTTTACGTCATGAATTACGTTGATGCATAATTAAAAAAAAAATGTATCGGAAAAAATGGTGGCGCTATCACCATCGAAATCGAAATTGTCTAGGGCATTTGTTACAACAGTGTCACCCGCCTGATTTAAAGCATTGCGCCTTCTGCGGGCAAACCGTCCGAAAGACAGTGCCATGAAAAGCATCGCATCATTTCCAGTCAATAACGGGCCCAGATGCAACGAAAAAAAACATCGCGTCCATTTCCCGGAAGACGGCCAGATGCAGAAGAAAAACACCGCGTCATTTTCCGGGAAGACGGCCCCAGGTGCGACGAGAAACATCGCGTCATTTTACGGGTGGTGAGACGGGCCCAGATTGCAATGCGGAGCCAATGCGAGTATTTGCGCCGCACCAAAAATAGGTGTTGACGGCACGGATGCAACGAAAAACATTTTGGACCGGTACCACGTTTTCGTTGGCCCTCATTGCCTCTCGGCCGGGTTAGGGTTAAGGTATATTATAACCAATTTGTTCCTGTTCTTTTGGACAAGTTACGTTCCATTTCTCTTTAATTTAAGATTTCGCGACCCTCTTAAGGGTCCCGCGACCCCAAAATGGGTCGCGAACCCCAGGTTGGGAAACCTTGGTTTAGGGTTAAACCCAGTCTTTGTCAAAAACGCCTCCAAATGTCCATTCAAACGTGTGAAGTCTTGAGATGAGTGTCGAGGGGTGCAAGCCCTTGGTGAGCTTATGCATGTATTATCCCGTGTAATTCCCCTTTAAAACACGGGGTCAGCTAAACGATTTTGAATCATGAATGAACATTTCAACTTTCAACTCATGAAAAACCATAGGTGAAATACTAAAAAACCTAAAACCATTTTTGTAAAGCTCAATTATCATGAAAATCAAAGAGAAAATGGAATTGTAGTTATCAGGCATGAGAATCTTCAGTTTTTGTTTTTAAAAATGAATTCAGTTTTTTTTGGCCCGAATTTACGCGTTTTCATTTATTTTCAGGCCCGATTTAGGGTATTTTTGCTGGTTTCATGCGTTTTTTCAGTTTTTTTCCCGCTTTCAGTTTTTCGAAAGTTCATTCTCATGCCTGGTTATTGTACACACTTGTAGTTTCAGAAGTTCCTAGTGCCACTGGGTCCACTCAAGTCAATGTTCGAGATGTGCATCGCAGCAAGTCATATTGATTTTTTTTCTCATTTAAGTGTGGGGTAGCATTGATGAGATATGGACCGTTTCACAGGATGACAACTTTTTGTCAAACCTGGGGGTCATTTTTTCAAAACTCAGTGTCGTCAAGCTTTGTTATTGTTTTCTAATGTGTATAAGACTATAAATTTTAAGGAAAATAGAAGCACACCTGAATCCTTCTCCTTTATTACTTTTTTTAATCAGAGAGTTTGAAATGAGCATTTTTGTAAAAAAATGACAAATAGTCTTAATGTGAATTTAGACTTATTGCCAAAAGAAATTGACTGTCTTCATAATAAATGTAAGTATGCACCCTTCAGGCTTACTACCAGCTGAAAATATGAACAATTGACGATTGAATTTTGAAAATTTCAAAAAACAAATTTTTGCTTCTATTTTATCAAAAAACGGTTTCTTGACATAAAAAAGTTTTATTTAAAAAAATCAAAAAAGCAAACAGAGCAGAGTGATTTTTTCAGGAATTGAATTAGTGTAGGCTGAAAAGAACATTTGTACTGCATGCAAGCAAATCTACCCACTGAGTTAGCAGATAATTAGCGTTAGTCCAAAGTGTTGGAAGTGACATGTGAACGGAATTTTGACTGAAAATCTTATCTTATTGACATTTATTAAAATAAAAACTGATTTTTAAGCTTTAAAAGTGAAACAATACTAACTATCACTAGTGCATGCTTTGTTTCATAGTCATGCCATTCAATTTCAAAAGTTGTTAGATTTGCATGGTTGCTTGATTGAGGCTTGCGTTGGGTGACAAATTGAAAATGTGACGGGGCAATTTTTTGAAAATTTACTAAAACTGATCGCACATACAAAGTAAGTTGGTAGTTCACAAAAACCCATGGAACAACCGAGAAAATCATACTATAAATTTAAAGTTGCCGACCTCCGTTTGAGATATGCAACTTGAGTGTGTTGGACGTGACCACATGTGTGGACGGGACTGGTGTTGAACGGAAAAGTTAATGTGGATAGAGCCCCAAGCCATTTTCAGTGGTTGTCAAAACTTTTGTACAATTACTAGTACAGTGAACGTGCTCTAAAGAATAAATAACACAAACATAGAAACTACTTCATAAAGACAAACCTGGTTCTGCAAAAAGTGTGGACGTGACAAAAATTGTGAAAGGAAAATGAGGAAAGGATTTCAAAAGAACCATATCTGCATTAAATCAAGGACCAGTCATATAATTGTGTGTGGGCATTATCATGAGGATTGATTCTTTGTAAATGATTACAATAAAATGCCACAGATATCCAACACAGGGTGTCAGTGAATTGAATAAAATGGATAATGTGAACGGAAAAATGTCACGTCCAACACTCAATTTTGATTGCTTCCATATAAGTGTTTTGAGCACTCTGCTACACCTTATTTACATGGTAATAAAGTGTCACTGTGCCTAAAAGAACCCAAAAGTAAAAATTGACAAGGTTCTACATAGCTAATATGGCAGCCTGAAAACAAAAGGGGCATGTATTTTGTTTGACGCCATATCAGTCAAATTTGGACCATTTTGGGGGGCCGTCTCCTGAAAATACAAGCAACCAATAGTTGGTTTATTTAGTATGGGAGGTAGGTCTAGTAGAGATCTAGTTAAAAACCAAAAAGTGATGTTTTTAACACAAAAATCCCAACACCCCCCTTTTTTTCTGTAAAAATCCTATAGGTTTTAATGACACAATTACAAAAGTTTGGCAATTACTGTGTGAAACGGGCCATATGAAAAATCCTGAATGAACGTTTAAAAGCATCATAGTCACTTGTTTTCACGCTAGAGTGATCAGAAAAAAATTTTAGGAGGGTACACCATCAAAGTGTGACCGATGCAAAAGACTATGTTGAGAGGGTAACAGATTTGTAATGGACCCCCCCCCCCCCACACACACACAACTTGAAAAATCCCTATATACTTAGGGGTAATATGTGGTTGTACACTGGCAGAATTCAAATTGGTTCAAGCTTGTTCCCTTTAAGTTAGTCCTTTATGGCAACTTTGTCATATGGAGCTAGGTTTCGGGGGTCATTGAAGTAAGACTTTGTTTTAAATATTTTACATCTTTAGTCAATAGTACTTTCCACCAATACAATTGAGCACTTTAGAAAAGTAATAAGCGAGGTACAGCCCCTGTAAATGGTGTGATTGTACACTTTTGACGCATTTGACCCCCCTGAAAACCCATGTGCCTTCAAAACCACCCTCTACTTCAGCTATGTTGAAGGATATATTAAATTAAAGCAACATTTAACCTTGCTAGGTTTTTACTAGAAGTAATCTGGGTTCCCAAATTGACTTGCGCACCTTGCCACTTTTGAAAGGGTCCAACATCTACTGACAATTCGGAAAGAAAAAGAACCCAGAAGTACTTGGGGGAATAGTGCACGATGGAATGTGGTTAAAATCATGGCCCTGTCCCACAAAAGCAACACAAGTCTCACCAGAAATTAATCTGATTAATAATTGTTAGACAGGACTATGAAAAACGAGCATGGAATGTGTGACCAGGAGGAACATCAGTGATCACACCTCATTTCCGATGCGTAAGTGGTTCAAACTGCAGCGAACCTCCGAACGTAATTTGTTTGCGCTAATTGAGGTGGCATGTGCATAACTCATGTCCAAGTAATTTTTTAATCCCCACGTAGCGCCGTTCCTTTACGGTGATTCCTGAGGGAAACGGCCTTACCGAGTGTTTAAGGCCTTGCCCCACGAGCTCAGTTTCACCAGAAGAACCAAGGCCGTGGAACACACATGTTGCTTAATGTCATGTCAATAAGTGACACTTGATAATTGGCTTCGCTAATTGCTCGTATACCAAATCTAGGGTTAGAGCCTGTCTATACAAGGATGCTTCTTGAATTAGCGGTTTGCCATGCACAGTTTGCAAGTATATTTTCAGTTCAGAGCAAGATGAAGTGCAAAGAAAAAAACCTTTTCCTTTGATTTTTCGAAATACTTTCTATAAACATAGGCCTACAGTATAAATGAATCTAAATATAAAACAAATATAAAGCCTGTTTAAAAGATTATGGACTACCTGTAATAATTTTGGTTATTAAAAATAACATGAAAAAAATGATAAGATGTGAAATCATGAAAATTACACACTCATTGATATTTGGTTTTATAAACACTGTAACAATTCTTACACAAAGATAGTTATTTGCTATAACACCTTTTGATTTGAAAATATGTGAATATTTATTAACCCTAACCAGGAACGGGTCGTTTTGCCGGCGAGCCCAAATGCAACGAAGGCATCTTTTTTATTTTTAAGGCCCCAGATGCAACGAGAGCCAAACAAAGTTTGCGTTTAATTTCATCTCGGCCGTTTTTCCGGCACAGGAATAAGTAGCGTAAAGTAAATAACGGCCCCAGATGAAACGAAAAACATCGCGCCATTTTCCCGGAAGACGGCCCAAATTCAACAAGGAACATCGCGTAATTTCCCGGAAGACGGCCCAGATGCAACGAAAAAACAGAGGCCCATTTACCGGAAAGAGTCCCAGATGCAACGGAACACATCGCGTTGAAAAGTGCAATTTAAAAACAGGTAAAATTAAATAAAATAAAATAAATAAATATGGAGGCGTATCTGCACCGGAGTCTGCATGAAATTTGTAGCTATAGTTCGCCAGTCGTTGAGTGGCGCTATTACGCCAAATCATAGTCGTGCGTTGGCGCTTATTATGCTACGTTCATGCTTCCGGTTTACGTCATGAATAACGTTTAGGCATAATTAACCCAATAGATTATCGAAAATCCGGTGGCGCTAGCACCATGAAATCGAAATTGTCTATGGGACATTTGCCAGTGTCACCAGCATGATGAAAAGCATTGCGCCTTCTGCGGGCAAACCAGTCCGAAATGCAGTGAAAGCATAGCATCATTTCCAGTCAATAACGGCCCAGAAGATGCAACGAAAAACATCGCGGTCTTTTCCCGGAAGACGGCCCAGACTGCAACGCAAAAACATTGCGTCATTATCCGGGAAGACGACCCAGGTGCAACGAAAAAACTCGCGTCATTTTCGGTTAAGACGGCCCAGCAGCAATTAGAGCCAATGAGAGTCATTTGCGCGCCAAAATAGTTGTTGACGCCCAGATGCAACGAAAAAGCCCATTTCGGACCGGTACACGTTTCGTGCCTCTCAATTTTCTCTCGCCCACGCGTTTAGGGTTTAATCATTAAAGTAATTCTACAAAATTTGCCTACTGGAAGCAAACTCTGACCAAAAAAATGATATGGTTGTCTACATCAATACAAGTTATGCAAAAATGTGTTTGGTCCTTATGATTTGGTGATGTCATCAAAACTAATATTCAAACATTGGGTCCACACAACCAGAGGCATGGAAAACTGTGCATCAGTCTGATTCCTGTATTCATGTCAGTTGCCATTTGTGTGATTTGGTATGGCACACCGGGTGGATTGGGATGATTGGGATACAGGACACAAAAAACACCTTATTTGGTTACCATTGAATGAAATTATTCTCCCATTTGTTCCAAACATGGCTACCATCTTCTTCAGAATTATCAGCTCTTGCTTTCCGCTGAAGGTATCTGGGGTAGCACCGACCCCCACAATTGGCAATTGTTGTATTGTGGACTCGTGTTTGATTTTAGAAAAAAAATATAAAGTATGATTTGTAGAATTCTTATTGTATTTTTGACCCTTTTCTGGACTCAGACAATCTATTCAATGACATCATTCCACTGATAGTCATGTGGGTTTTTTTACCATTGAATTTTACTTGTATATCACATAAATATAAACAAGACGAGTCCTTAAAAAAGGGACAATCTTTGCATTTTAGTGCACCATTAGTGAAATGAAACAACCCAATTGAGTTTTGAAAACGATATGTAATAATTACTATGCAAGGCACCAATCATAATGATCAACCTTTATTGTGAAACAAAAGAAATTCAGTTTCATGTTACTTTTTCTGATACATGCTGGTATTATTTTGAAGTTAGAAATTCACATTGCATGGAACACCAGCGTCAGTTACCATACTTCCCTTTAAAGGGAACTTCTATCTAGTGCAAAGGCCAAATATACTTTTGTGTAGTAATACCTGTAATACATTGCTGTACAAAGTTGTGCCTGTTTACAACTAATGAAAATAGTCTGCTATGAAATAGTTCCATGCATCAGGGTTAAAATATACATACAAACATGTAATTTGCTACCACAATTTATATTATACATTGGAAGTATTATTTGGATATAAATTCCCTATAGAAGTCATTCTACAGTTTAATTTGTCAAGCAAAATTTTGCAATCTTTAAAAAATCTTCAAAAAACAAAAAAACTGTTACATAGCTACCTTTAGGTTAGGACTAGCTCATATAGTGCAAGAGGGGATGTAACTATATCACTGGGTGCAAGTAGTGTATGGTTATCAATGACATGGCCTTGTATGGAAATATGAGACTCGTGAACTAAACAGACAGTATCAGTAACAGTGAGAAGGGTAAACAATCAGATGGGCTGATGTACTTACACTTAAGAATGGTACCACTGCATGAGGGTTTGGTCAATGCAGGATTAATCTTCTGCCTGGCAGAAGAAAAAAATGTATAGGGAAAAAGTTATTTTGCTAAAGAGTATTTCTTCAAGATCATTTATTACTAACAGTATTGATTTGAATTGATTTAAACTTTACCACTGGTAGTTGAAAAAAAGTTGAACACCATTGAATACACCAAGCAGGTCTGTGAAGACAAAATTAAATATGGTCAGTACCCAGCTAACCTATGTCCAAATCAAGTAGAACCCCAACTGTGAAATGGAGAGTGATAATTGAAGTAACACATAAATGTCATCTATCTCCATAAAAAAAAAAAACAAAAAAACCATGGGAATTCATTGACAACCTGAGGTTAAAACTTTCAGCTAGTGGGGGAGCAGCAGCCTTTAAGCAGCAGTGGGGTGTCCGAAGGGAAAAACTTCCCACCCAGCAATTAGCAGCATTGCCTGACCCTTTTTATCTCTGTGGTCCGACAACAAGAAAAAAAACAGTATGGAAAATTCTTGATGCTGATTAAGCCCTTGGATAGTGGTACCGTTAATTCATTTTAAAATAGCATAATCATCCTTACACTGGAGCTTGGACCTCAAGTGGGTTATTAGAATTAGAAAAAAACCTGAAAATTCATAGTGATGTCTGAAATTTGGAATGCTTACCAAATCACCCATCGTCAGGATCAGGTAGTTATATTGATTTGTCCAATTTCATTGGAGGAGAGAGTATTGTCAGGAAACCCATTACTTGTGATATTAATGGAGATGGTGAATGAAGACGGAATTACAAAGTGATAGAGGAGTGACATAACACTTGACCACTCTACTGATGAAGCAAATGAAGCAAGACAGGGTCAGGACACCAAACAAAATGGCAGTGCGAAAATTACTGATTTTTGAACTGTGCTAAAGCTCTGATCAAAAATATCCCCCATCTGCAAGCAGTAGCTGAAAATGTTTCTTTGTTACAAAAAAATTGTGAAATTTCTAATTTCCTATAGAGAGAAGCAAATAGAAAATTCAGCCTGTTTCTATTGAAATATAAGCATAAATACCTTTTGCCTTCATTTTTAAAAAAAAAAAAAACAGTAGTTTTCTGTTTTTAGCAAATAAAGGTAGGATTATTTGAGTGGCTAATCTATTTTAAAATCACTACATATATCACAGGAAAATAGGGATGCTTTGAAATCTCTCGTGCACCTTTAAATATTTTTGTCATGTTTTAGACAATATAAATCCTCACACAGCAGCGTTGCTGAGTGTGAGGTGTATATGGCCAACCGCTGTTTAGCGGGGACAAAACCGGATTTAAAACTTTGGTTTAACTTAACTAAATGCAAAATTACAAGATTCTGTCAAAGTAAATGGAATTTGCAAGCAAGATTAGGCATGTATAAATAGGCCATTGTTTCAAATGATATAAAAAACCTCAGAAGTTTTGAGGTTAGATCTGGGATTCATGAGGTTATATCTATGCATTGCAAAATATCCCTTTATATAAACCTAGAATAGAAAATGAGCAAATGCCCAGAAAATGCAAATCGGCAATGATACATTTGATCAGTCTGTTTGAAAAATATCTTTATGGACACTGTTTCAAAAATTACTTCTTCTTCCATGCATGACTGCTGATTGCATGGGAGATCGGACATCTAACTTTTATACAAATCTTGAACAATTTTGAAATGTTTATACCTTGAAAAATGGCAAAATTATAAGAAATATGAAACTGGGATTCATGAGGTTATATCTATGCATTGCAAAATATCCCTTTATATAAACCTAGAATAGAAAATGAGCAAATGCCCAGAAAATGCAAATCGGCAATGATACATTTGATCAGTCTGTTTGAAAAATATCTTTATGGACACTGTTTCAAAAATTACTTCTTCTTCCATGCATGACTGCTGATTGCATGGGAGATCGGACATCTAACTTTTATACAAATCTTGAACAATTTTGAAATGTTTATACCTTGAAAAATGGCAAAATTATAAGAAATATGAAACTGTTATTTGTGTGAATGCACCTTTCAGTTCAGATTTAAAAATTTAAACTTTTTTTTTCAAGGTAGCTGTGTGTTGCACTCCATCCCATCTTTGGCAAGTTTGGTTTGTTCCACCTTGAAATGATTCTGACAATATAGTGGCAACAAAGTGAATGTAAAGTGATTTGACCAGCAAAATTTGTTCTGACCAGCAAAAATCAGCAATGAAATTTTCTTGATTGCTTGTTATTGCCAGTCAGAGGTGTTGGGGTTAATTTTAATTTTATGCCCAATCTGAATCCGATAGCTTCAATTAAATCTACTAAATACACTGAAAATACAAACTAAATCGTCGCCCACATCACATACTGTCTTATCTGACGAAGTGTCGTTTTCGAGAAAATCGCCATTGAAATTCTACCGGGAGATTTCATGTTTGTACTATGGAATTAAACATTAAAATTTACTTTTTAATTTTGCATTATTCATGAGAAAACATTCTGATGTTTAAGTTTTAAACTTGCTGGGTTTTGAAAGAGCAATTGTATTCCTGATACAGCTACAAGTCATAAGTCTGTATGTGAAACGCAAAAAAGTCGTATTTTGCACACACAACGCTAATTTCACTGTTATATTTCAATGCGTTCAGATAGATCAGTATGTGAAAAACGAAATGATCACGCACGAGGCAGATACGACGCACATAGATCTGTATGTGAAAAGTGTAAACAGCTTGTTTTGCCAACAGCGTTGATTATACACCTATTGAAATTACGTGTAAATGAAACATACGACAGTATGTGAAATCGCGATATGCAGTTTTGAGCTTAATGATCAAAATTCTTAATTAATATCTCACTAATTAGATCACTTTCAAGATTGTAACTTTGTGCATTATATACCATAACATTATAAGTACATATGCGAAATATCTCAAAAAAGTCAAAAATGTCAGATAAGACAGTATGTGATGTGGGCGACGAAATGATTACCAAGACTATCAATCAAGACCACAAATGATATGACCAAAACAGAACAAAGACAGAGGACTACCTACAATGGACAAATTTTAATAATAAATCTTAAATCTGTGTGAGCTCGGTATCAGGTCAAACGGAAAACTTAGAGTATGGTTCATGCCAAAATTGCGTATGAATTTCTGGAAATGTACAAACACACTGTAAATTTCTATATTTGGATGCATACTGCACAGACATACAATTAAGCACTCAGGATGTGGCAGTACAATGGCGTAATTAATATCTATAATAATTACGCAGCAGCACTTTGTGTAAAATACCAGTTGGTATTTACACTCCATTTTTGTTTTAAATTGATGAATTAGATCTAAATTAAAACAACTGCCTTTACATTTTAACAGACCTGTACTGATCTTTAAATCAAGGGGAAATTCAAAAGCAGGCTTTAAAATTGTGTACTGTTATTGTTGGAATTAAATGAATGGAATATGCAGAGATGTTTTGCTCTATGGTAATAATGTGTACATTTATAGTTTGACTAAATCCCTTCAGAATTTAAACATAAAGGGCCGTATTCTCAAACGATGTTTAAAATAAACGGTGGTTAGGCCTAAACTGTAGTTAGCTAAACGCACCGTTTAAAAAAACGCAGGTTAAATATTTTAACAAGTCGTTTAGCTAACCACCATATTTCAACGCCGTAAATATCATCCACCGAACTGTGACTTATCTTCGCCTATTCATTGCGTGTGCGTGAACAATATTGATATGTCAGACAATGCCTTCCGTAGTTGTAAATGCAACGCATGAAGCCCACGGGTAAATTTATGTCGATGTCGTTGTGCCGCACTTGCTATAATTCAATACTATAACAGATAAACACGAGCATGAAAATAGAAGCAAAGGAAAAATGGAAGGGAAGAAATGAACTGAGGACTCGGAAAAGAAAGATAAGAGAAATAAAGGCTGTAATTGGTCTAACCCCCGGGTCTAACCAAGAGTATCACATAGAGCTGAAAATATCAGGCATTTGATGAAAATGTGAAGTTAAACACGCCTTAAACTACCCCCGGACCAAGTCTAAGTTTAACAACGTTTTAGGCATGTTTAACGATATTCAGCTAAAATTTAAACAGCGTTTAAAGTTAACCATGCTTTGAGAATTGCGCTTATTTTAGCGGGCGTTTAAATTGCGATTTAACCAGTGATTAGCGTTAAACATCGTTTGAGAATACGGGCCAAAAAGAAAAAAAAAAAAAAAAAAAAATATGTCAGACAATGCCTTCCGTAGTTGTAAATGCAACGCATGAAGCCCACGGGTAAATTTCAAGAATGTTGCGTTACGCAAGGATCTTTAGAATTTGTTGAATGGTGGAGACAAAAGCACGGGCCTATTTAAAACTGTTTTATGTCGATGTCGTTGTGCCGCACTTGCTATAATTCAATACTATAACAGATAAACACGAGCATGAAAATAGAAGCAAAGGAAAAATGGAAGGGAAGAAATGAACTGAGGACTCGGAAAAGAAAGATAAGAGAAATAAAGGCGGTAACTGGTCTAACCCCCGGGTCTAACCAAGAGTATCACATAGAGCTGAAAATATCAGGCATTTGATGAAAATGTGAAGTTAAACACGCCTTAAACTACCCCCGGACCAAGTCTAAGTTTAACAACGTTTTAGGCATGTTTAACGATATTCGGCTAAAATTTAAACAGCGTTTAAAGTTAACCATGCTTTGAGAATTGCGCTTATTTTAGCGGGCGTTTAAATTGCGATTTAACCAGTGATTAGCGTTAAACATCGTTTGAGAATACGGGCCAAAAAGTTGTAATGTTGCTTTTTTTTAGAGAGATAGGAAGGGCGAGAGAGGGAGAGAGAGAGCAACATTTTTCATACACTGAACAGTAAGCAAAGTACAATAGAAATTTGTAATGAAGTCAAGTCATCAGATGGGTAGACTTTCATCGAGTGGGAGTTTCTGCTATTTTTCATTGAAACAAAATTTTAAAGGGCCAGAAAAAAAGGAAATTGGAGTTTCACAATGAAAATAAAGCAGCGTATTTGCAAATGAACAGGTGGTTTTGTATACGTGTGTCATGTTTGTCTGGTCTAACTCATAGGAAGCAGACTATATGCCATATAAATTTTTAAAAAGCTAACTGGGCCTGTGTGGTTTTATACAAGTATGGAATTATATATCCAAATTTTCTCAAGTAGGAGTGTCTCCAAAAAGACCATAATACCTGGAGTAGCCTAGTAGATGGCACGTTTGGAAATTTTTTAATTATCACAGATTTGATTGCTGCGTACATACTGGATTGGATTGACAGATGGTGCTGAAATTATCTCTGATGAGATAACGATTGCAATAAAACTTCAATTTTCTGAAGTTCTTCGATAGGACTAAAAAAATATTTAGCAAAGGGTGTGAGTGATATATTAATTAAACCAAGAACTATAAAATACACCAATTAAGTAGTGAATTGTGAACCATGACCATTAAGACATGACATCACAGAGAACAAACTTGTCCCTAGAATCCTGTTAAAGGGGCACAATGACATGAAAAAATATTCAGACGTAATGAAATGGACTCTTACTGAAATCACTTAACAATTTGGGTGTTTACATTTTGTAAAAGGGGGAAAAGTAACTATTTTGCTTCTAAGCTTCGTTTCTTAGCCAAAAATGCTGTCATTACTGCCAGTATTTTATCAAACTGGTATTTGGTATTTCGGAATTCCCGCCTCTTTTTTCAGGCGCACCACTGCTCAGCAGTGTAATTTCATATATTTTTATTCACAAATCCACCATTTCAAAACATTACATTATCACAACTAATTTACTACCATCACTGTACGCACATTCTATACTACTACTGCCCTGGAACGTAGGGTGAGTGCAGGTAACAGACCCGGGACGATCCCCTGCTCTTTTCAACAAGGTCTGCAATTTTTACGTGCTCAGAGATGAATCGTCTGAAACATGGGACCACCATTTACATGACTCTCCGAACATGAGGCGCCGGACACCCATTGCATACACCTGCACATTCTACGCAATGGGTGGGAAGGAGGAGAAATTCCATAATCACACTTATGCAATTATGCAATTTCCGACCTTATAGGAACTATTTGAGTATGACCAAGAAACCCGACTCCGGCGGGGCTCGAACCTGGGCCACTCGATCGATCTTATACCCTTAGACCACTCGGCCACCTCGCCCTGAAAAGCTGGGGTCATCATCAGCTCACAGACCATTGCTATTGTATGTGCTAATCCTGGCTAATCCGCCTTTCACTTGTCAGATCAATATCGTACTACAAACCTGAGGTGCATATCTGAATCCCAGTCTGAATGCTTTTGAATTGTGTCACAAAACATGCTGGATACACTGTTAATTCTGGCAGGGATGTCAACACCTTGATTTTTAATGGCAGGAATTGCCACAAACTCTTGCTGTTTTTTACTGTTTTTACAGAATCTAAACATCCAAATTGTTTTCAAATTTTTGCAAGTGATCTCATTAAGGGTCCATTTCATTGTCTGGATATTTTTGCATGCCATTTTGTCCTTTTAAAGGTGCAATGAGAGATTTCACATAACAGGTGTCCCTAAAAATGTGCAAATTCTGATTTTTGCTCTAATGTAATTGTAAAGCTTTCTATCAACAACATCCCCATCTGAAAGGGTTAAGTTGAGAAATATTTATTTGGTACAACATTTTTAAATTTCTAATTTCCTATAGGAGCAAATACTAAATTGAAATTAAGCAAATGCAAATCGCCTTTTATTTTCACTTTCAAGACATTTCGGTAGCCAAAGACAAGGTAAGAAATCTATAGGGGGTCTTATCTATGAAATCGCTACATATAACACATATATGGGTGGCCCAAAATCTCTCGTTGCACCTTTAACTTTAATCAGCAGTAAAATTAACCTGCTTGTTGCAAATTTCAGTATGTAATATTTATGCCGCACAAAGCCATGCTGTTGTAAATATGGTAATGGCTCGACCATATCCTGAAATTTCCCAATGAAATTATATTCAATCTCATGGGTTAATATTTTTTCAGTTTATTTTTAACTCTTCTTTTGTTAGCCATTGGCATCAAGAACAAAATCGTGCACTCTGTAATTTCCCCCCATATTAAAAATAACTGGATAATTCCTGTGGCTTTCATGCTGCAAGTATGTACAAGCCTTCCTACCCAACCCACACGAACCAAGGTACCTCTGCTTTTATAAACCTCCAGATGATATGCGTACCACTGCCATTCAAACAATGCATTATTGTACACACACGCACAATGGCATTTGTGGCTGGGTGGTTTTAATCAAAAAAGCCAGAAATTTTCACAACGGTTGCCAGGCAATCCTCTCATGATATAGCGGGAATATTGCCGATATACCTGATGCTAAATTTTGCATGATCAGTGAGAAAGAGGAGGTTGTCATCAGATGTTTGCGCAATCTAAAATGGCATCGTATCCGTATATGAATAGTTACAGCCCATCTGTTTGGCCATCACTGTTTGATGATACAGAAAATAACTGCACTTCTATTTTTTTCCCAGGTGAAGTATTGTGTTATAGTGTATAGTTTGAATTGTGGTGTGGTGTGGTGGTGTTGGTTAGTGTCAAGAAAGTGGAAGTGTTTTATGTAGTGATATGTGTACTCTTTTTCTGGCTCATGTTTTTTTAGCTAACTATTGCTTGTGAATTTTTTTCCAAAAAATATTTTAAAATGGCCACAGGGTGGGTTTTTTGTTATTGATACGATTATTTTGTAAATTGTTTTCTGTGTTTATTCATTTTTCATTTTGTTTGGGGTTTTGTTTCCAGTTTCAATTAGTTTTTTAAAAAAATTTTAATGCCAGTACAAAGGTTGTCTTTTCAAATTCCTCTCTATTGTTAATCAATGCTGAAAGCTTATATCAAAAAAAATAAATAATAATAAATAACACCTTGCTGTAGAGGAGGGCACTGACGTATCCAGACATGGCTTTTTGAGGGGGACCCCAGGGGCGGAAAGATCTTTAATAGCTAAAAGTAAGGCTGATTTTGGATATTTAGCATGAACATAATACAATTGTATATAAATATATATTAAAAACACAGGTGGCTATCTATTTTTAAAATCTATTAAAGGGGGATGACCCGATATAAAATATAAAATTTTCATCTTCATAGAATGGCCTTCACCCCAAAACCCCATCTGCAAAGTTTCGCGCCAATATTTAGACCCGTTTTCATGTGAAAGCTAAAAACATGATTTTGTAATCCCCATAGAGTACTTTGTAAAATAGATATTGGTTTACCAAAATGGGCCTCATTTTCACTCATAACATCCAAACCAAACATCATTTAGCCTTAAGATTCACAGGGCAAATGAGAAAATAGTAGCTTAATTTCTTCAGATGCCAAAATTTTGACCACTGCCAGTAAATCTGGAGTTCTGGGAACGAGGCCATTAGCGATCGGACCATGGCCCTTTAAAAAGATATTCAATTCAAACATGATAATTTGGCATAATAGACGTTTAGTTAACGGAAAAAAATAGGAAATAAAGGGTTATGTATCTGTACTACTAATCACATTCATGATATTAAATGATGAACATTATTATTGTAATGAGATGAATTATATTATTGGAATCTCTGTGTGTGCATCTGTAGGCCTCAACAAGCAGCCTCAAGTTATAATTTTCCAAAGTGACTATCTGTGAAGCAGACTTTGCAAGTGGGCATGATTGCTACAGTCATCACTGTCTGAATCCTGCAGTCAGTGCTGACATGTTCACATACAAATTTGAAGGGTATAGCCTAGCACTTCAACATGACCAAAGATTGTGATGAATGTTTAAAAAATGAACAAACCCATTTGAATTCACTTCTTTAAAGGGGGATTAAATAAATCATTTTCTAGAGATCATTGTACCCAGGGTGGTGGAGAGCAAGATTTTTGTCAATTACAAATCAAAAATACATTCAAATTGTTCATTTACAGTTAGTCTATAATACAAAATCCTTTAATTAACAAATCCATAGTTATAAAAAAAACAGTTGCACTTGAATTTGGCAAGATTGGTGGGGAAATTATGGTTAAACTAAGACTGATGAATTTTAATGATGTGATAGAGAGTGAATAGCTGATGTTGAAGTAAGAGTGGATAGGCATGCATGTGCATGCATACACACACCGCGCACCTGCAGAAAAGAATAAAATCCTCTTTTATCAGCTTGTCAGCTGGAAAATGCTGACATAACTGCAAGAAATCATGATTTCTGCAGCAGCTGGTTAATTCTCTACAAACTAATGACTATTGGGTACATAAACATTTGCATGTGTTGGGACATTTTGCAAACTAAACTGATGTTGATGATGAATTGCATGATTAATAATATATTCCAGGAAATATTCTTAACTTTAAAAAGATTAAACTTAAGGGTGATATAGGGGCCTTCCAGCACGCACCTGATTTGCAGTTGCAAATCGTTTAGCACGAATACTTAAACGCAATTGCAATCTGTGCGTTGAATGTTTTCTTGGGATGCGGCTATTGCTAGGGGTGGGTTTGTGTAGTTTTGCTTCTTTTGTGCAGTTTTTGCATTCGTTTCATTTTTGCATTATTTTGTGTGCTTTTTTATGGTGCTTTTTGGGTAATTCACAAAATCCATGATGTTTTCTCGGAAGTGCAGTCGTTTTACAAATAAAAACTAATACCAACAGGCATCTTTTTACCCTGGGTAAAAACCCCAACATTTTGGAGAATCGGGATAAATGTGTAGGCTCATTTTCAATTGAGAGTCTTTGAATTCATCTTTCAGTAACAATCAGCTCATTTTACTATGCATAATTATGGGGTTCCCTACAGTAAGTTAGTATGTTTTTTATTATTATTTGTAATTCTGTTTGAGTAGACCAAGTTTAACACATCAAACATGTTGGTAAGTCTTTTGTTAATTTGGGTGGCATTCTGTCATTTTGGTTCACATGAATTGACAAAATAGAAAACATTTACAAATTTAATGTGTTCAATTTCAGATTTTTTTTTTCCTGTAAACCAGAAGACCGATAAAAAGTGTAAATTGCGTTTGTCTCATTTTAGCAACTTTGGCTGAGTTTCCATTCTAATTTACATATTTTCAAACATCTTTCTAAAAGTTAAATTATGATAATTACGGTGCAATATTCTGATGTTTAGGCCACTTAGAATTTTAACTTAAGTATAGAAATCACTGGT
>JAMKCH010085514.1:0-40950 GCA_023653785.1 Ophioderma brevispina
ATGTTTCTACATATCCATTCCATAATGTTATATCACCTCTACCTTAGATTTGCACTTCATTTAAAGGTAGGATCAATCGGCTAAAATGTCTTACGACAAATCGCCATAAAACTCGAATCCCTTATCAATTTAGAGTCCAACTTGACTATAAGAATTGAATTTCCGTCCACCTATTTTTGCAGTTTCAAGAAAGTACGCGATTTGTTTTAGAAGTGTGTTTTGTTTTTGTAAAATTCCCTAATTTTTCATTAAAAGGTTTTTCCAAGACTAAATGTAAAGTGCTTTAAGACTGAAAACCTACTCCTGAACGTGTGTAATAAACAGAACATCCCTACAATCTCACGTTGCTTTGTTTTAGATCAACGTTTGTTTTAATTCTTTGAAAAATGATTTAGGGAAAAAAAATTAGGAAAATTAAAAACACCTTTTATTTCAAAATAGAACACTCGAATTGCAAAATCTAATGTTAGAATTTTCTAAATTTTGCCTTTCCCTTTCATTGACACTTTATTCAACACCAAGGGGGATTGTAGTTTTGAGGAAAAATCCTGAAAGTATATACTTCAGTATTTCTGAAATACTCACAAAAAGTGTGGGTTTGCGACCCCCCCTCTTTGTTTTTTTTGATGACACACAACAGGAAATAAAAATTGTATGGATGATTGATATTTTTAACCATTAAAACAAACAAGCCAATCTTATACGCACAGGCATACTTAAAAAAAATGAAATAAAATTTAGTTTTTCACAAATTGGGCCCTGTTGGTACTTCTATACTGGCCAACATCATCCCTTACAAAGTCTATGGAATTTAAAATGCAATAGATTACATATAGCCAAAACCCCCGTTTTTGGAAAAATCAAAATTTGGCACACATGTTTCTTTCCACCAATACCAACATTTCATGACAATTTCAGGCAAGATCTGGAACGAAGCCGTGCCCGATAATCCTACCTTAATTGCTCTGCTAGTTATACACTACCACAAAATGGAACGGAGAACCAAATCTAATTGTTGCACAAGAAATACCCAGAAATAAATGAAGACAATGGTTTTATTCAGTATGTTTAAAGACACTTCACAAGATCTATCCTCATCTTCAGACCTATCCAACCTATGGAAGTTGAGAGTTTGGAATTTTTAAAAGACATCCAAAACAAACCATATCTACACATTCATTCGCTTCGCTCTTACTGTTAAACCCTCGACTCGTACTTTCATGATTGTTCATGCATGTGTTCGGTGAGCCCTACGGATTCAGCTAGCTTTGTAATTCCCCGGACCAGAAATTAAAGTCTGACTCAGATATTTCGAAATAGTACTTTGTTTGTGTAATAATGAAAAATACTCAACTAGAGCTTAAGATACTTCTATGCACAATTCCAAAATGAGATGAATCGGATTCTAGTTTGATGCAGTTAGTAAACATTTATGTGTTAGTATAATAGTCCCATAAGATACTGTATATAACAAAAATTCGGATCCGGGAATTTTATAACAAAAAGTTGTGGATTTTCTATATGAAGAAAATTGATTAAGCGTAGCAAATTTCACACTGTGTTAAGTATATGGACAGCATTATGTACAGTGCAAAAAAAACACGATTTTTTGGAAATGAGGCGGCTTCCCCTCACGAAATTCTGAGTCAGCCTTTAACTGATTGGTTATCTCAGTTTACCTCTGTGACATTTGGGAAAGCTGGGCGCACCTGCGATGGGTTAACAATGTAGGTTGTTTTTAACGTTTGTTTTATTAATCATTTCAAAAAAAAATATAGCACATTTTTGAAGAGCGCCCCAATTTTAAAAAAAAGTGAGATTTTTACCCACGGTTGCATTGGTAAATGGCTAGTACCTATGACCGTGAATGGTTAAGCTCGGGAAATGTCTGTGTGGTGTAACAAACGAAGGAATTTTTGTAATTGGAATAATTATTATCGGGATCCCGATAATAATGCAACGGTGCTGGAAACACAAGGATCTCTTTCCATGTGAAATTCACCATTGTACGTGTCATGATATCCATAGTGGTTTTTATTGGTTCCAAGGCCCATAGTCACCAGTTAGAGGTATCTTATCGACCCCGGTGGCACTATTTCATCATGGAAGGACTTAAACGTAGGCTCCAGCTCTGAACGTTTATTGAGTCAGCCTCTGGGATCCCAATTCTAATTTAATAAACTCGCTTATTTTAGCTAAATACGAATTCTTAGCATTCTGTTTCTCAGATAGTTCCCCAGCCACCATACAAACGTAATTTGTGCCAAAATATCAACCTTTTAAAAAAAAAAAAAAAAAGGGCGCTCTTCAAAAAGGGCCATTATTGCTTTATGGTTTACAGAATGATTGGACCACAGTGAACAGCACTCTCTGTAAAGGTGTAACGTGTGCACTTGTGAATTTGGTTACCATAGAGATAGATTTAATACATGGCTAGAGGACCGACCGGCAGACATCTTGATTCAACGAGATCCCCCATGCCCCCCGACCGCATGGCTTAAATTTACAACCCCAAGCCAGTATACATACACAACTTACAGGCATGGAAAAAAAGCAAGTTCTTGTGATTTCAACAGGCGACCCTCGGTTAGATCGTTGACATCCACAGAATATCGTAAGGGTATATGGGCGTGTTCAGAAAAGACTGTCACCAAAGAATCAGGCCCACACGGTGTTTGTTGCAGATTTTCAATATGGCCTTCTAAAAGAGCATGGGCTATAGTATGGTCATAGTTGCTATGACGAGCCCCCTGTGACGTTTTTAAACAGAGTGCACCGTTCTAATCTTTTTATTAATATGGAACTTGGACCTTGGATTACGGGTACAGCCAGAGGCCTTGGTACGTACATATTAGGTCACTGCTCGGAGACGTGAGTTTGAGGCAGGGATCAAGAAATCTAACATTTTGTATGAATGTATCTCAGTTTTCCCTTCCTATTATCAGTACTGAATGAACATAACATACTGATGTCATTTCCTACAATGCATTTCAATATTTTAAATGAAATACAAAAGATTTTACAAAAGGATCTGTCAAGACTGCTTACTGGGAATTTCAACTTTCGTAATGAGGCGAAGTTTTTTTTTAATTTGCTCAAACAGGATTATTGCCCTGTCTGCTTTCGCGCGGTTTTAGACGTACAGGCGTCAACAAAAAATACGATCACCACGCATATTTGTTGGAATTGACACAATAGATATGGCTGGAAAAAAAGGATGACTGTCCAGGGCGTCAAGTGGTCTATGTAGTTCTGATCAAAGTATAAAGGTGTAATGGTGTGTACTCTGTGTGAAATAAGTGATCCCAAGAGGTTTTGGAAATCTTTGTATATTTTATTAAATGATTGCAATGCATTGTGGAATTAATAGTACTCAGTTCTATAGTATGAATACATGCTTGTACGCTATCTCTGGACTGGTTATTCAAACTACCTGACTGTATACAAGTATGCAACAAACTTTCGATATCTTCTGGGCACTGTTTATTATTCCGATTGTAAAATTACCTGATGTGTACGTTTGTGGAAACCCTCCATTATATGCTGGTTGCCAGGAAACATGAACAGAAGTGATGTGTGTGACTACGAAGATGTTGTATGAGTGCATGGGGTGAAGTTACTGCAAACGGAAGAGAGAGAGAGAGAGAGAGGAAAAGATGTTTACTTGAATACACTCAACCGTGTGTTGCTAGTGTTAGAGCGTTCACCTCCAAGTCGGGACTGGTCGCAGGTTCGCAATCCCGGCCGGGTCACCACCAAAGACTTTAAAATGGTACCTACTGCCTTATTGTCAGACGCTCGGCATTGAAAGAACAGAGTAGGGAAGGAAAGTGGAGACCCGCTCGCTACAGAAGACTAACCCCCTACTGTAGCTTCAATGTGTTTGGCAGACGTGTGGCCTTGGGTAGGAAAACGTAGATTAGGCACCGCCCTAGGCGCCATTACGGACGGGGAAGGGACCTTACTACATTACTGTAATACAATACCAGGGGGTTATTTGCAAAGTTTCACGGCATAAAAGGCGGTGGGTCTATTCAAGGAAGGCCCTTATATCATTTTACTGGCACAAACCATAATATTTTCTTATTTTCTGATCATGCTTACGATTGGTGAACTACATCATATACCCCTCCTGCCCCTTTGTATAACCAATGAATGAGTCGGGTGCTTTTAGACCTCGGGCGTTAAGAGATATTGCTTTGTTACTGGTCAGCTTAGTTCTTAGTGTCAAGATTCGTGGATTAAGGTTTATAAACCAATGAAAAAATAGACATTTTCCGACTTCTGCACCCCCCGGACAAAACTAGAAGGCTTGGTCGGCGGATAAAATTAATCTTTAAACAGTGTTCACAAGGGCATTTCTCCAGACGTATTCTTAAGAGGTTTCACCGATCTCAAGGGATTGCCCCCCAACATGGCCACACCTATAAATAGCACCCGTATCAAGACGTCCAATGATGATTACAATTGACTATTATGGTGCATCGGTTAGCTAATGGATTCCGTTTGTGGAACATCAAGCCCACGGCCTACGCATGAATTTTTAACATGTACGAAATCAATTTGAAACTGGGGGAATAATAAGATTGAATACTCTAATCCGAAAGCAGTGAAACTCGATCAGGTAAACTAATATCTAGTTTCTTGCCTTCATACTGTTTTCTCCTTAGTGAGAAGCAACGAAATGGAAGGGTAAATGATTTGGAGCTCAACAATGGAATAACCACCTGTGGGTGGAGGACTCTTCCCACTTTCTCCACTCTAAGAGGAGTTGACAATTTTACCACTTTATTTTCCACAAACATCCCATTTGCAAAGAATCTTTCCTCTCATTTGCCCCTAGTTTCCAAGTAAGTCTTGGTCAACCCACCCACCCCACCCCCTATATAGTTACACGCTAGTTAATGTTCACAGCCTAAGATGAAGGCCAAACCAAAAGCCACACCAAAAGCCAACAAGACACCAAAACTCTAACATTCCGTATGCACAGTAAGACCAGGTCTACTTTTAGACCTGGTATAAGTGTAATTTAGTCCCACCAGAGAAAAAGGCGTTGCCCTTAAAATAAAGGAATTCTGAAGGGCAACACATTTCAAGGGCAGTTATTGGAAGGGCACGTCAATTTAGAAAGCAATTACATGTTAAGTATAGCAAAAACAATAGCAAACTTTCTAGGGCATCAAGGCAACTGGTAAGGGCACTGACTGAATTGAATTTGCCAAGGAAGAAGACATTTTACATTGCAATTGACATGGTGTATTTTTATTTAATTTGAAATTTGCATAATCTTTGAAAATTTGACTGTACTATGAAGTTAACTGATCACAGGTGGACAAAAGTAAATTGACTCATTAGAACAGTCAAACTTTTAAACCTGTTCGTCTAACTTTTTGGGCATATGGACCTAATGGATAGTCTATGAATTACACACCCCCATGACAACTGGAATGGGTGTGTGAGTGGCTCTGGGGGGGTGGGTTTGAATTCAGCTAGATTAGCCATGCTATTCTTGATAAATTCAATAAAACCTTTGAGGGGCATGCAATCAATTCTAATCTTGTCTTCCATAGGGCAGCAGGGTAGTGGAGGGTATACGATCGGTATATGCCGGAATACATACAAAAAAAAATTTATAGCACTTTTTAGTGTATGCATGTAAACGCGAAAATAGTAATATTAGGCCTTCTGCGAGCATGCGTGAAAAATATTAAGTAGACTATACGCACATAGACTCTATTGTAAATCACCTCTAATTGCCTTGTTTTCACAGACTTCAGTTTGTGTGTTGACTTCGGCGTAAATGATATATGCAAAGCAACAAAAAAAATTACCACACGTCACTTGCCAAGAGGTAACAAATTCATTTGGAATAGGCCCAATTTGCATAATCCTCATAAACAGAATAGTGGTATGCACTCCCGAACCTACATAACTACACGTACGTCACTTTTGCAGTAGAAACAAACAAAAATTTGTAATCAATTCAACTCTTTTGGTTGGATTTCACAACATTTCTGTGAGTTCACTGTATTTTGTTAACCTGTCGATCAACATTGCTTTGTTTGCTTCAACTTCCTTTTCAACTTGTGAAACAAATGCTTTGAATAAATAAATTGTTTCACTTTAGGCAGGCCAACATCATGGAATCCAACAAACTCGAGACACCTGGCACACTTAAGGTGCTTGTTCCGATTTATGTGTATTGGTTTCTCTACTCGATATGAGAGCCTGGCACTGCCACATACCCCCCATCAAGTACCGGGGAAAACAAAACTGCGGTTTTGATGCTAGATGCAATAATGCATGTTCCAAATCCCTATTCAATACGGTGCTGATATTGAGCACTATTTCTCAGGACGGACGTAATTTTGGCGTTCCATCTCCGCCATTTAATTACAATCAGAGATCCGATTCTAATTACAATTGCTTCTTTATAACAAATACACATTTTAAGCATTACCACTCGCAGGTTAGTTTTTTACTAGTCAATTACCAGCACACAACGGTGCAAAATCAAATTTGAAAATTGTTGGTGCTCTTCAAAAATGTGCTGCTATTGCTTTAATTCTAACTGGGTTTATTTAAAAAAATAGAGTGTCGTTTCCGAGCCCCCCATGTGGAGTGCCCCTCTCTCTTTCCTTAGTGTTGGGCCAGACTCCTCCAATAATATTTTTCTGTGGGGGTTCACTACTCCTACCACACAAAGAGGTCTGTTACCTCCCAGCATTCAATAATTCTGGTAACCAGTTATACACCTGGGTGGAGAGGAGTAATTGAGCTAAAGTGCCTTCCTCACGGCCGCAACATGTTGCCGTAGCGGGGCTCAAACAACCTACACTTCAGTGTGTGGGGCGACACTCAATCCCTGACCACACGTGCCCTGTATTTTAACACCCTGTTCATAGGGTATTTTGTTATTGACTGCCTCATAGCCAGAAAATAAATCTTCCAATTCCGGAGTACTGCACAACGACAATTCTGACTACGTTTTCTGTACTAATATAATAATAATAATAATCATCCTGGGGCTTTAAAAGTGCCATTTCATCATCATATCACAGTGCTGTTGCCTATCATTATTACGCTGCCATCAGGAAATCGTCACAATTCAATTCGCTTCACCAAGGCCGGCAGCTGGCCAGCGCACAATCCTATCGCACTAGATTGTAATATTCCCCATAACAGCTACCCAATAGCGCTTGGTCGACAAGCAAGCTATTAAAGTGACTTGCCCAAGTGCACAACACAGTGGCCACAGCGGGGCTCGAACCCGTGACCTTCAGATCATGATTGGCGGTCATATCCCCTGGACCACATGTGCCCTATAGTCTGTACTACAACACACTAAAATACCCACCAAATTACTTCAGCCAAATCTCATTTTTACCTCCAGATAGGATTCATTATAGATTAATATCCATTACTATTCTCACGTGTTCCTTTTTAATATAAATTTTGCTTCAAAAATTAGTGCCTTATTTTTCTGAATTTGACACCCTATTGTTTTGTAATTGTAGTTGAAATATCAGTATCGAATTCATTAATACTGAGCTATATTTAAAAAAAAAGACTGCAACCGGTGGGTGGGGGGGAGTACTGACATAAGAAGTGTTTACAGTTTGGTTGCAGGCTTAAGACCGCCTTTTCACCATCCTGCAATTTTTAACAACAAAACACCCTCATTTAGGGCATAATTCAGTTCTTAAGACCCACAGTTCATAATTACAACTTAAAACTAAAAAATTTTAATTTCCATTTTTTTTCAGAAAGTTTTTTTTTTTTTTTTTTTTAATTTTTTAGTTTTTTGAAATTTTTAATATTTGCTCCTATGGTAAAATTTCACAATTTATTCTCAAGACCTCATTTTGTGACAAAAATCAGTTCCTAAAATCCTACTCATGACAAAATCAGTTTGAGGTTTTCTCAGGCAATTTTGATAAGATCAAATTCCATTATTCAAGAGATATTGAGCAGAACGACTCAAAACGATACATTGTCAAGCCAAAGAAACCCAAAAGCTTAAGTTTCAGTATCAACCTTTATATACAATCCCAGCTGTCTCAACATAGAGCCACTCCCGTAACGTCGAAACAACCGGCATATCATGAATTATGCTGGTATCGACTTTAATAATTCGTCTCATTATGGGGGATAAAAAACTGTTAATACATCATGGCGTCATAACTAAATCTTATTTGCAAATTGCCTTGGGGGATTAACCCGCAGACGTCCTGCTCCATCGCATCTAAAGATCCGGTAACTTTCTTAAACAATTCATCGCGGTGAGAGCTTGTTATTTATGATTAGTAACACGTTACGCAAATGAGTGCTAATTTTCTTGATTTCGATTACAAATGATCTTACATTCATTATCTGGGGCAATCCACAATGTCTACAATTCAACGTTCAAACTGATGACGTTGAACCTTATCGCGAAACTTGAGATTAGGCTTGGCACAAATTGCATTGTATCGGTCTACACCTGGCACAAAAAGTATCTCGGCATGATTTTCGACAGTATGTGACAAAGTCAGACCATTTTGAAAGTTTGTGAAATATATATTTTGTTCCCAGGGTCTTAATCTTCATTTAAACACCTCGCTGGCTTTTGTAAAAAGCGTGCAAAAATGGCTGAGATAGAGCGGCCTCCGAAAACGACGCAAACCCCCCAAACCAAAGTTGGCAGTTTTTGGATTTTCAATGGTCACTGTGTGGTACAACGCAATAATACGTGTGGATGATGTCTGCAACAAAGAGTTTTTTTCCTGATCTGAATGAGCGAGGAACGAAAGGCCTACTTTGCAATATTAATTTTGTGGTACAGGGTTTCGTGTCTCAGTCACTGCATGCCCCATGAAAAATCAAAAACTGCAACTTTTGGTGTGGGGGTTTGCGTCTTTCGGGTTCTTATCTCAGCCATTTATGCACGCTTTTTACAGCCAGGTGTTAATATGAAAGAGCAAGGACCTTGGCAGCAAATGTATTCGAAATAACTTTCAAAATAGCTGACTTTGGAACTAATACCTATCGAAAAAGCATGCCGAGATACATTTTTTGCCAGGGAGTAAACGGTGCATGCATGCATGACTATTAAGAGCCTTCACCGGTTGGCAATTATCAACTATTCAACAGTGCCCATGGCTTTGTGGGTCGTAATGACAATCCCCTTCTCTGATATACAGTACGGGGCCCCCCGCTCACATTGCAGGCATATCAATCTAATCCAGGATTCAAGTAATACTATGTCTTTCTGGATGCACTAACACCAGACTCTTAATTCAACGAATGAGAAATATAAATAATAGAATCGAAATATGTTGCGTGCCGACCCAATATCATGTCCCCAATTGATGGGCAGGTTCAATGTTTCAAGTAGTGGATGCTAGCGCAACTCAGAGGAAATACATTGGGCTGGCATTCCAAAAAAGACAATATAAGAAAGGCACAACAAACAATATTCTCCTATTCACATTCGTGTTTGGTGTTGAGATGATCTTTCCTCGATATATTTCTGAAATAACTGCAAAATGCCATAAACCATTTGACAATTACTCTCACTTTTGCCGATAATGGACGGCTGAAACCATTACGATAGCATGTTTGCACATTGACCTTACTTACTGAGAAAAGAAAAAAATTTAAAAGAGGGGCAAAAAAGGAAAAACACTTAGAATGAAAACATAAGGCGTTTCCCACCACTTATCCCAACACTTACGGTCAAATTTCACAGGATAATGGACGGCTGAAACCGCTAAAGATAGCATGCTTGCACGTTGACCGTGCGAAGGTGCAAAGAGAGATTCAAATAAAGGTGTCGAAAAAAAGATGAAAATTCGGGTTGGCACTGGTTGTGTGTAAAGCTTTATATCGGAAATCTCCACAATCTGTAAGGATAAGCTGAGAACTGTTCTTTGGTACAAAAAATTGTGAATCATTTCTAATTTTGTAAGAGAGCAAAATACAAAATTAAGCACTATTGTTGTCTTTCTATTGAAATATAAGCTTACAAAAATAACCTTGGGTTTTACTTACTTTAGATTCTGTACAAATACACAGTAAGAAAGACAATCTTTGAGTGTCTAATCTATATGAAAGCACTGCATATGATACCTTACATGGATGTCTCAAAATCTCTCGTTGCCACCCTTTTAAGAACAAAAAAAAATTGGTTTAAAAAAAAATAAGAGGGGGCCAAAATGGAAAACAAAAAGAACATTTGAACCAAAGCATTTTCCAGGAAAGCATGGCATTTGCTGTTGCAGTTGTAAATGGGGACATTAACATGAAGCATTTGTGACCTTCCTGGATAACCTTTGATTCCTGGATGGCCCTCATTTTGTTTTTTATTGGACATGTTCACCCAATGACAAGATTATTTTCACCAAGTTTCAGTGATTTGAAAAAAAAAACTGGAACAATTATGCAAATGAGCACGCATAACCATGGCAATATGCAAATACGATCAAATAAGTTAGAGTTCACCATTTCAATTCTACCAAGAATAGCAAGAATATTAAGTGCAGACTTAATACTTTTATCAGAAAGCACCCGCATGCACAAAACACATTGCACATGCGCACACACAAGCGCAACACTACACACACACTCACAAACACAATAATATCTAAAGTAATCCCTGTGTCAAAGTTTAAGCAGATGACCATAAGAACATTCCTTGTTGAGCTAATTACGATCCATACAGAACTTTCCGGGCACTTAAAGTCATAACATATTAAAATCTGTTGCTCACGTTTGCACGTGGTGGTAACCGTTTGACGGGGATGGTGCGGTATAGCTCAATGCACTTTGCATTTACAAGTCGATAGTATCTTGCTGCATTATCTTCAATTGACGGTAGAATACAGGCTCACTCGAGTGTCATAACCCCCGAGCACTACCTGGCATATTAAGACAGCTTTTTATTGGCTAGTTAGGTCAATTATTGCGTACCAATCAGTAGTTAGAAATCATCGGATCTAGCCCCTCTGTGCCAACAAAATACATATCCTTTGAACCATGTCAATTCATGGACCCATATTCGAAAGTGGCATGAAAAACATGAATTCAAAGGAGTACCAAACTCGCCTAGTCTTAGGTCAGTGGTTTTGAGATGGATTACAGAATGACCATTCAAGAGCAAACCATACAGGATCGAGCATTGAGTATTGCTAAAATGGTTTTACACCAGACAATGTTATTATACAAAAATGGCTTGCACCGCAGGAGAGAGTACCCATCCTCTCTTGTCTCGGCATTGGCAAGATCCCATCATATAATGTTGCTGGGGGGGTGAAGGTTCGCCACTCCTCCCGCACAGCGAGTCGTTTTACATTCCCAGCATAGCGGTACCCATTTGTACTCGGGGTGGAGAGATTGGCAAGCAAGGTTAAAAAGTGCCTGTCGAAGTCGCACCAATTGGCGACCAGCAGGGCTAGAACCAAAACCTTAAACTTCTTGAGGCTAACAATGATCCAACTAACAAACGCGGGTGGTCCATAAGGTGAACCCTTTTCTGACAACTTTTCTGACACCCTATGAATTCGGAACCTTAACGGCCTTTTCAACATGAATAAAAAACCACCACGGGGTTTATGCATTATTCTGTTAAGGTTTGCCGAATCATAGGGTGTCCGAAAAGTATGTAAGAAAGAAAAGGTGTCACATTATGTAACACACACGCCCCCCCAAATCTGTGTGTTATTCCTAAAGTCCATTCAAATGCCCTGGTTTCAAGTTGAAAAAGTAGATCAATTCCAAGCCTTTCACCCCCTCCTTTTCAGTCAAACAAACATCTTTGTTTTAATAGCAGCCAAAATTACATACCAGTACCAAAATCAAACAAACTTTAAAGCAATGATAACATGGATAAGTTTGCTCAAGGAGCAGTGAGAATTACAGGGAAAATTTACACACTTCTATCAGATGGGTATTTTCTAGCATGTCACCCGTGAAATGATAGCTATAGAAATAAAACCAAACCAGCGGTTTTATTACAAACTTACTTGAATTACACACAAAGAAAACTGTGAAAAAAAACAGTTTCTTTGTAACTAAATTCACAACTAAAGTGATCCATTCTGTTAAGAATGCCTGTCTTCCCATTAAAGGCCGCCTCAGAGATTTCCTGATGAGGGCGCACTCAATTTTCCAAAAAATGTTGTTTTTGCCTTACCAAGTTCTGTCCATATAGTAATCACTGTGAAAAACTAAGCTCAAATCGAGGTCCTTCCTATAGAAAATCACAACTTTTTTGTCAAAATCGGATCCGGAATTTGTTATAACAGGTTGTATCCTATGGCACGTACACTGTGTATAGATATGTACTGCATAAAAAACGGAAAATCCGAGGTCATTTCTAACTTTGAATTGAGCATTTTAGGTGAAATCTTGTTCCAAGATGACTATTTTTTATTCCTATGCAAAAAAAATTATTATTTCAAAATCTTGAAATCAGCCTGTAATAGTGAATTCTGAGGACTATTCCAGCTGCATTTTTAACATTAACGATAAAACGCAGTGCAAACTGAATTACAATTGAATACAGAGTTCATATTTTCCGTAATGCTAGTGTTTTCTTTCTCTTTGGTCATAAGAAGAAAAATAAATCTATACTATACTTTCACTTTGAAGATTAACTTTTTAAATTTCAATATTTTTACACTTTGTGCAACACCACCGACAGTTGCTTATCTTAAAAATCTATCCTTCTAGTAAGGACCGTTGTCCCTAAAGGGTTTGTTGTTTGTGGGTAGGTATTTACAAATATGTTGCCCGTGTAAAGTTCGTCTGAGCGATAAGAGAGGTTTACATGTGGTAAGCCATTGCTCTCTCGCTTGCATGCAGGTAGCAAAACATTACTCGGATGTACGCTAAGAATCACGGGAAGACGAAAATCAAATCGGCTACGCCAATTTCGCCATTTGCAATCAAACCTGTGTACACTAGCAAGGAATTTCATTTCCGTTGCACGGTCGACCGAGTGTAACAGGATTAAAAACGATTACGCACAAAGCCCCAAATTCTACAAATACCTTGCTCTCCGTTCATTTCATGCGTACAAAATAGAAGAGGTCCCTCCAATAAACTAATGTTTTGCAAATATCTCAATAGCATCATCAGGGTTGCAGGAAGCAAGGCAATGCATACCGATGAGACTCGGGGTGACCTAAAAGATAAAAATTGTTCTTGCTCTCTCTCTCTCTGCACATTTGTTTCAAGAGTCCTTGACTACTGCAACATAACTAGGCATGTTTCTAGGCATGCAATGCAACTTTCGACTTTTGACTATCATTTTTTACCAAAGTCGTATTTTTGAAATGATTCATGATATGCTGTTGGGAAGGTTTTCTGACATGGTTTAGCACGTTTCCCCCTCTTTTTTGAAAGGCGTTAATTTTTATTGTAACATGTTTCATAAAGTCATACCCCGAGTCAAACACTTGAAAATGCATCTCAGTTAACTGAACATTTTTGTAATTAACAAAGTGAATGGCTGATCAGTTGATGTATTGATCGATTCATGTATTGATTAATTGAATTGGTTGCTTGCTTACTCAACTGATCAATCAATCATCCAATTAATTGACCAAGTGGGTGATTGACATTAACAGGTTGCTATAATGATTTCTATACTGGAAGGTGGATGGACGGTCTGACCAACTGATTGAGCAATTGATGATTGAGCAATCATTTGATCAATCAATCAATCAATCAATTTACAGCTTTTCCAATCTTGCATATATTAAGGCAAGATTAACAATATGGAATGTTTTTAGCATGTCTCTTTTTATTGTAAATTGACACTACTGATACAGTATTGATTACTTTGCTACCCTCTTCCAAGTTTTTACTTCATTAATCTTTTTATCTTTTGAGAAATTTGAGTAAAACTAAGGGCAAATGCTTCGATTTACAGGCATCTCTTAGCTCTTCCTTTAAAGGAAAATCCTGGCCCCTTAACACACCAACGGCCACACCGAAAGTGTTAATCATTACAAGTAGACAATACAGTGGTTGGGCCAATTTAAGTATTACCTGTGTGTAAATTCTCCCTGATTGCATTACGTTGATGCATGTTGTCGATATATATGCCCATATTGCCCGGGTGCGTTGCCCTGCCACTGGTGCCGCATGGCCTACCCTATTAATGCATGCAATACATCATTTTTTCCAGTTGAAGAGAAACACCTGACGGAGACGTCTAAAATAGTTTTTGGCAGTCGGCTGTAACCTTCGCTTTGTGCGGACACAAAAAGAGGGGGAGATAATCTTCTGAATGGGCCGATGATTAATGGTTTCAATGTGCGCTGGGAATATTATCAAGAGCTCAAATTTTTGGAATTATTATGGGTAATATGGGTCTACTCTAAGCCTGCCACATGTACGTGTAATATAAAGTACTTGACGTTTTGATAACTCTTCTTTTTTTTGGTAACATCAATGGAAGGGAGAGCTTGAGCTCCTGGGGTTTAATTTCAGGAATCATACTTGTCAAGTCTGCATGTGTATGTTTGTATCTTTGCTTGTATTGTTTGTGTGTGCGTCTTTCTTTATCATCTATGTACCTGTGCTTATATGTATGTATGCACATATATTTATGCATGCATGTGCTAGTGAACTATGTAGGACATGTGTGTGTGTGTGCTCCTGTTAATCTTATTTGTGAGTGTGTGTGTGTGTGTGTGTGTGTGTGTGTGAGGGTGTATGTGGGTGTGTGTGTGTGTGTGTGTGTACACTGATACAAAATACCTTATGGGGTTGTTTTATGGCTTTATGGGGGATATTTTTCCTTGTGGAGACATTTTTAAAAAATGTCTAAGTCCCCACAAGCTATTTAATATGTATTAGGTCTTAGATACAGCCTGTCACCCTAATGAACATATAACAGAATAAGCAGCGAGATGAATCTTGAAAAGAAAAGCCAAAAATGTTTAATTATCGCGGGTTGAAATATCACCTAATACCACCTTAACGGAGAGTGTAAATGCATAATGTAGGCCTATATCGTACTTTTACATAAAACGGAATAAATCCCAACCCTAAATTTTGATGGTCTTCTCTAAATAAATTTAGAAAAAATAACTTTCAACATGTTAAAAATAAAATTTTTACCTTTTCTTTTTAAGATGAATGTTATTGCACAGAATAAAGCCATATATAGTATTGGGGTGTATTCTGTTAAAGACAGCCCATCACCCAAAGACAGTTTAAAACAGTTGTCACAAAAACTGGTTCATTTTGACACAAAAAAGTTAAAAAAAAAACCTCGCCCAAAGACAGTTTAAAACAGATGCATAAAAATCCTGCAAGTTAAAACTTGCAAACTGACAGGGAGCAAATATGCAAATGAGCTCATTAATATATGCAAATAGTGATGACACAGTGCACGAGTATTACTTATATGCACCACTACCCACAAACTAAGTTATCAAATTTGGACATAGGGAACTAGAACTGGCAGAATTTTGTAATTTTAGTCAACCTAAGCAAACTTAAAGAGACACTGGCACATTTGAAAAATAGTGCGCCTCATGATTTTTCAAAATTGATATTTTTGCATAGTTGTAAAACTTTTATATACATTAGCCCTCACCTGAAATGTTTAAGCCCAAATCAGCCCCTTTATGGGTAAACCGAACAATTTTAATAATTTAATGTCGCCGGTGACATTTATTCAGCGGACTGACAGAAATGGCGTTTAACAAAAGAAAACACACGCCGGAGCCTGATTCCCCTGGCATGAACCCTTTTTGATCGGTCTGTGACCTTTATGGTTTTAATATCAATGAGTATGAGTCTATGATATTCATGTAATAGACATATTTCTTGATCAAAGTTACAGCAAACTTTAAATTGGCCTACAGATTACCTGGATGTCTTTAGTCTCTTTTTAATGTCCCTATCTGTTTTGGTATGTTATTTTTATATGTAAAATATATCTCTATTCTTCCAATGGCCAAGACTATCATTTGTGATCAAATTGAAGATATTTCATATTTTATGAAAATGTGCCAGTGCCGCTTTAACCTAACCCTAATTAAACATCCACACGCATGCGCATGCACACACACACACACACACACAGAAGGAAGGAATCTGCCGCTGCAATATCCCCCATGGCTTTGCAACCAAGAAAATACTGGGGATGTGAAGATTTTCCACAATAATAAGAATAGACTTGAGCACTGGTTTATACTAGATTCCCGAGGGTGTTTTGAACCAATCCCTTAATGCATTGCAATGTGCCTATACTGTACTGTACTAAACACATGTCAGTACTTAAGGATAAAAAGTGTTCAATAAGTTTCATGACCACAAAACATTTCTAGTGTTTTGTGGGCTAAAACGAGTATTAAAATCAGAGTTTTTATGTGTTATGAAAACAAATTTTATGGGATCATGTGACCTCAATGAGGTGAAATTTCCCAAGACTGGTGCATTGTGGGATGGTTTGAATACACCCTCTGACTAGATTCCATCACCGTTTAGCTTTTGGGCAAGTGTCCTCATCCATTATTCCAAATATGTAACAAAGGGTTACAACTGTAATCATTGATTTGCACCCAACTTTAAAATGTAACTGGACTTGCTTGGACCTTTGGACCTCTGTGTTGCTCTTTCAATACCTTCACATAAATGAGAGCTAGTCCAGACAGCAGTGGAATCTAGTATAAATGGGCTGAATTCATTTGGATTAGCTATGGCCAAGTCATGATGAATGCATGGTTGTCACATGCACTGTATGTGGTACCCATGCATTGATCACATGGCATGTGTAGCCCCTCCATTGCTCTTTCAATACCTTCATATAAATGAGAGCTAGTCCAGGTAGTAGTGGAATCTAGCATAGTTGACAATGGCCATAACTCAGTTCTCAAAATGGCCTCCCAGACCCGAGTAGATCAGATTCTGTCACATATTACACTTGGCATAAATTTGCACAAGTTTTGACAGCATTGCCCAAGACTACGGCAAGATGGATCTTGCATACTGATAACCCTAAAGACCCACATAAACCATTGTAATATCATTCTTTGCAAAATGCAATAAGAGTTACAAAATTAATTTTTGTCCTTTCTCGGTCTCTCATAGTTTCTCTGTGAATATTGCCGTCATTTAAAACCAAGATGGGTGTATTTTCCCAAAGAATCAGTTGCATTTTATTTACTCTTGAGTGTTTGCACAGTTGAGTGAGAGCACTTGAGAGACATTTTTCTGGAAAAACTGGAAAAGTTTCCATCCACTTCTAAGAACCTATTGATAGACTATACCAAACGTGATCGGCATGCGTTTATCTTCAAATGAAGGGTTGTGATGTACAAAAAACGTGATTGAGTTGTCGTAACTTACTACAAGGACAGCAATTAAGCGTGAATGGAGGGGATACCTCTAAAAATAGAATCAAGAAGGGGAACAACAGTGAATGCCCCCCTCCATCATATGCAATTTTGTTTGTAAATGTCATTAAAGTGATATATTCTTTCATGTGAGAGCTAATTTATTTTTCTTGAGCATGTTTTCTAATGTGTGCATTGTCTTGAAGGCACTTAATTATATCTACAAATTTTACATTGGCCTGTATTTCAGAGCTTGGGAGTCCCAGTTTTGTTAGCTCCCTCTGCACACAAATTTTTAAAATAATTTTGGTTCATAACTTTTTCTCACCTCAAATTTGAGTCACAATCAATGTTCTTGCATTTATTCAGCATAAAAAAGCAGAAATTAATTCAAATATGCCTTTCAGGCAGTATATTATTATTATACCCATGCTTTCTAAGCATTAAAAAGGTAATATTATCCTGCTCCCCACTGCATGTATCAAATACATTTGTCCAAGGTTATCCATCGGTTTCCAAGTAGCTATGACGGTTATATTAGATATTTTAAAGTCGTCGCCTTCCTTGAAAATTCTGCCTCCTTGCAGGTCATGGGTCCTAAAACTAATACGATTCAGTGAAGTACAAATTCCATAACAGCCTGATTAAACGAAATTAAAGGGGGGTTCCCGCAAATCCAAGAGAAATTTGATACACTATTTTTTATATTGACTGCTGTTTGGTCAGCAGTGACATCACTGCCACCATTCATTGTTCATCCAGCAAGCTTTTTGGCAGGTTTTGAAAGCATGAGTGAAGCAACCACAATACCATCATACCATTGCTTTTTTTTTGTTTCTATAGACATGTTTAAGATATTGATCTGACAGGTGCTAGGTGTATTAAACAGCTCAACTGTTGAGCGTCATAGTCAGCAACTCACATACCGGGCATACCATTGCTATTGTGTTTTCTATAGACATGTTTAAAGATAATGGTCTGACAGGTTCCAGTGGATTAATATCCCAACTGTATGTGGCAGTCATACATAGGTCAGGCAACTCACATCCCAGGCTACCATTACTATTGTTGTTTTCTATAGACATGTTTAAGATGTTGATACTGACAGGTGCTTGGTGTATACCAAGCAGTCATGGTGGATATCTTTCTGATTAATAGTTTTAAAGAGTTATGGGCCATGATATAATACCATGTCCACTTTTGCAAGGTCTTTAATCAGAGGGGTAGTTTTTTTGAATCATCCCATTATGCATAGCATGTGCCTAGACGTACTGCCTAACATGTCAGTACTTAGGGATAAAATGTTCCCCAATTTAAAGACCACAAGACATTGCACAACATATCGGGTAGGGATTGTAGGGGGTGCTACTATTCCCTAAGTCTACCACTTAGGTGATTTGGGCTAAAACGAGCGTTAAAGTCAGGGTTTTTATGTGTCAGGATAGGATTTTTATGTGATCACATACCCTATTTGGGGGGGAGGTGATTTTCCCCAAACTGGTGAATTGTGGGGGATTGACCTCAAACCACCCTCTGGCTTAATGTACATAAGCTAGTCCAGACAGAAGAACTCAAATTCAAACCAAACTCAAAACAAAAAAACAACCTAACCCTAACACAAATAAACCCAAAAATCCCCCACAAAACCAAACCCCAACTTGGTATCATTCAGAAGGCTTATATTTTTCCTCTCTTCTCAACCTGCAAAATCATTTTGGTTAACTCTTCGGCATTGGGATACAACAAAGCATAATATGTTTTTGTATGTTTACCAGGAAATGATTTGTACGGTGCGCCCTATTCCCGTCGTAAATTTAACTGAGGTTAATTTTTATTCTTTTCCTTGAGGAAGCCAGAAATAAAAAAAATTTCATTCCCATTTAAGGCCCCTGAGGTCTAACCGGCCGATGTGATTGTGTAACCTGGGGCTTATATGATATATTTAGCCCATCAGAGACCTGCTAAGAAAAGAGCATAAAGGTTGTACAGATAGAAGGTCTATTTTGAATATTTACTTAGCGGTCATTCATGTTATATCATGTAATTTACCATCCAAGATACTGTAAGAAAAGGTGGTAGACCCCAGGGGGTTAAGCAATTAGGTGCGTCTTCCATAAATGCCCTCCAAAAGACTTAACAAGCACCAGCCACCAACCGTGTTCAATGATATGAACCCCATTCAATTATGTGTTGTCTAAGTTGTCCGTATGGACAGTATGACTAAAATTCAAATTTGTCCTTATTAGTTGCCTCCGTCTATCATTTGGCAGGATAATGTTAGGATCCACTGTACTTATTACATAAATGCAAAAACCGATTTTGATGATTTTTTCGATTTTATGATTTATCAAATCACTGATAGTAGTGTCTTTAAAAAGACGCAAGCACCCTTTTGCTCATTAATGTGAAAGAGATTTCACATATCAGGTGTCCCTAAAAATTGAAAGTACTTATTTTGGCCCTGATGTTAAAGCTTTCCATAAAAAATAATTCCCATCTGAAGTATTAAGCTGATAAAATTTTCTTCTTTGGTACAAAGGTTGTGAATTTCAATTTCATATAGGAGCAAATATGAATTCCGCTATGTTTTTATATTGAAATATAAGCAAATGAAAATCACCTTTTTAATCTCTTTACGACATTTCTGTAGCCTAATACCGGTTAAAAATCTGTGTTGAGTTTCTAAAGTATATGAAAATACTATTCTGACACATGATTTTGGGTGCCCTCAAAAATCTCTCGTTGAACCTTTAGCGAACTCACCCTGCACAAAATTGGACAATTTCATTCCCTTATTTGGCACTTCCACAGTCTTTTGACAAGTGATGGTCAAACGAATAATGCTCCAAATTGCATTTCGCTGCAGACTTTTGTCGCTGTCATGTTCATTTCATTGACACTTTTTCCAACACGCTCGAATTGCTACTAACTTCTAGTCTGTTACAGGCACTAAATGTATCTGTAAAAGTGATAATATTTGCGCTACATTGATTTTCGCGCTTTTCGCGCGCTTCTGATCTAGCGCGAAATTAAAACCCGCGAAAATGTTATTTTGTGTGTAGGCTCTGTAGGATCGCTAAAAAGCGAATTTAAAAACAAGAAAAATGTTAAAAATCGCTGAAACACGAAAAATTACACCGCGAAAATTATCACTTTACATACTTTAAAAGTCAACCTACTATTATAATAGGGTGAATGACAGGCGGAGAGAATAGGCAATGAACTTACGTTTTAAAAACAAATCCGACTTGACCATCGTTAAAACCATTTATACTCCCAAACTATAGCGTGTTCAGTTATGTAAATACAACCATTTTTACAACAACTTGATATTCCACACATCTTTTCAGATGAAGGTCCACAGTTTGTGCCAAAACACACTATAAGCTATATGTTATATTTACCCCATGGTTGCATTATGACCTTGCCTTCCCTAGTGTTATCCAAATGGTACTTTATCAAAAGGTCACATTTCCATCTTATACTGAACACACTCTAGAATTTTTTCTCTAACAATTGTGGTCAAGCAAATTTACTCTCGCAAGTTTGCATTTCCCGCTGTCAGTGCTCATATTGGCGCACATTTCAAACACGCTCAAAATTGCTACCACTTCTAGAGTCCTGAGCAAAGCACTAAAAAACACTGAACGTTAATCCCCTAATCTACACCTTTCTTAAGTACTCCGATTGTCTCTTACTTATATAACATAATACTAGCTCTAGTTAAACAATCAAAAGAGATCTTCTAGTATGTAGTAATCCAAGTTTTTTAAATAATCCGGTTTGGTCCCCGTAAACGGGGGGTGGCAGGATTTTACCCGTGTCACGAAGTCAGCCGACCGCCCCTTACTCCTTCCTTCCCTTCACCCGATTCAATGCATCTCCACTCCACCCTCCTACTCTCCTCCTCCAATTGCTTCTGCCATGTCTTCTATGGACGTCCCCTCCTCCCCGAACCTCCCACCTCAAACTCAAAGGCCCTTCTTAAGGCATGCTTTTCATCCTTCCTCAACACCTGCCCATACCAACGTACACTATTCGCCTTCGCCAACCGGTCCATCGCCTCTTCCAAACCAAACATCTGCATCAAGTCCTCAGTCTTCATCCTATCCATCAACTTCACCCCACACATCGCTCTTATCATTGCTCTCTCTGTCCTCCTCAGAATCCCCATCTCATTTTCGCTCAGACACCACGTCTCGCTCCCATACAGCATCACTGATCTCACAAAACTCTTATACACCATTCCTTTCATCTTCAAAGGATATCTTTTCCCCTGCAACAACTCCCCACATTCCCTAAACTTCACCCACCCATACCTCACATCTTTGATTGGGGCTAGTTACATCATATAACCCAATAAACTAACGACACAAATCGGCCAGTGTAGCGCCCAGAAGGTTAAAAGTTGTATACCTATAACATGAATGACAGGTCGAGAGAATACAAATAATATACATTTAAAGCATAATTCGATTTTCCCTTATTTAAGCTCATTTAATAGCCATTTATAATCAAAACTAGATAGAATTTCATTCCCTGAACAATTAGTACTAATTTCTGCTGGGTTTTGTATTTCCTCTATAAACATCTTGAGTCGTGCATTCACAGTCTTGTATCAAACATCTTAAAGAAATTCGCTAAGAACATTTTGATACGCCCGTGGTCAACTCACAGAGAGATTAGTGTTTCACTGTCGGGCTACAGCCCATCAAGAACCAAATATTGTTGTCATGTTAAATACTACACACTCCCATCCAAGTGTTGCTTTCCCGAAGTGTTTATATTAATAGCACTCGATCCAAGGTTGCATAATTTTCCCCATCTCGGCACTTAATAAAAGACCCGCTCCTGTATTTACAATAACTGTTTTTGCGCTCAACTAAAAAAAAAAGAGAATCCTTTCGTCGATATCAATATCCCATTCTCACTTTTTTTTTCTCGTGAAAATTTGGTGAAAAAGAGTAGCTCAGAATACACTTATTGATGGCACTGTCAGAGAGATTCTATTTGTACTTTTGAGGCTTAACCTTGCGTGGGAAGGCAGCTGCCATAGAGGGACGTGTTGAATCCGATGCGAGGAAATAGCTCGGATGTTATCTCAATATGGAATCTTTTATCAAATTATACCTTTAGTAATATGCCCGGGGCCAGAGCGAATGTGAAACAATGTTGTAGCAATGATAATACAAGCACGCTGCTGTGTGTCGACAAATTGCACCGATAATCCTGATTTTCAAATATGAATTGCCTTTTTTTCCCCTCAAAAACCCAATTTTGTACAAAATTGGCCTTGTGGGAACATATCTTCTTTACTTGCAAAGCACGGAAAGTGCTGAATTTGCAAATTAAATTTATAAAATATCCGGTATCATTTTCTTTTTTTTAATCTTACCGAAAAACATATTGTCATGTGAATTTTTAATTTGCCCTGAAAACAGGTGCTTGTGACGCTTGTGCATAAATTAAATGTCGTCGTAATCATTAAAGTGAGCTGTCAGAAGTACACAATCAGATTTGAGCTTCTCAAAATGATCATTCAAATCCTGGCAGATTTGTGAATTTTAAATCAGACAATAATTAGACCACAGAAAAAAAATATTTTGTCTCAAAACTGAATGCGGGGATAAAAAGTTTTGCAACGTATCACATAAGATAATTGCGTTGTTCTAAAAATCGTGGAAAAAATCCTAGTAAAGCGACTCATCCAATAGAAATAAAAGGGATCTGAGGCTTTACCAGCTCAGGCTTCGAATTTCAATTTTTAGAAATACATTGCCACCAGCTGCATGTAACTTTTAAATTTACTGTACAGTGTGAAAAGTTACCTGCACCGGTAATGCAAACATGTTGTGAATACTGATACTACTAACATTCTACAACCCAGGTACGTTTCGGCTATTGAACAGTCGGCTCAAATTCTATTATTTCAAAACATCCAACTACATTCTATGAAATAAGCTAAATTGTATATTTATGGAATCACAAAGTTTGAATTCAATGAAGCATGCAGGATACAAAAGTTACATGCAACAGACAGAACGGAGCATCAAGGATGCTTGGTACTCCAGAGGTGTGGCATTAAGTTGTGCAATGAGGTGAAACAAACCACTTAAGTGACAATTCCCAATCCTAACGTCCCTTAACTGCATTTTTCCACTTTTCAAAAATCACGGAGGGACACGTTTGGTTTTTGGGGAAATGCCCATTAGATCTAACAAGAAAAAATAAAGCTACCACTTTTTTGCGTCGTGATCGTAAGTGTATGTAGTCTTTTTCGAAAAGGAATGTTTGGGATATAGGCCTATAAGCCACGTGAAATTTGTTCATTGTTAAGGCCAAACAAAAAAATCAATTTGTTCCCCAGTAGTAGTCGCAACAACCCTAATGTAAAATGCACGTGTTTTAGTGTTAATTTAAAAAAAATTGAAAAGGGGCTTCCCAGAAATGCTCAAATCGGCTAAATGGCAAGTCAAAGACAGTTGCAAATATACTGATGTCAATTATTAGTTTATAAACAAAAGTATTGATTTTGGATCAATTGGATATCTTATAAAATTGAACCATTCTATCATCTGTTTTGTCTTAACTAGAAATCTCATCCGAAATAAAAGAAAAACAACAACAAAATACCAGTAAAATGCTCCAAATTAAATTGAATGTGGCCTACTACTCGGACAACAAAACTGAATCACTGCGGACGCCAACTATTCCCATAACCCTGGCTCCAACAAACCATCACCAACCCATTGGATCCTGTATTCATCACTTACCTGACTACCCCCACACAACAAACCATCAACCACTCCTCACACCATGGAAATACATGACCTTTGTCCTTGTCAACAGATTTCAGTATGCATCAACCAGGGCAGCAAAATGCGACAAGACTAACACGATAGGTAAAACAACCTAATTTTGGCACAATTTATTGCTTATGGTACGTGGTATATCAGGAATTAAACAGTACCAATAGATGACATTAAGGAGTAGGAAAGGGTTGTGTATGGGCCCAGGCCAGGGAGATTAGTAACAGAAATATTGTACAGTACTCATTAACTGCTGTTTTCTCAACATTTATTACAACTTTGCAAGGAAAAATGAATTTTCTTCCATTTGACATAGCCCAATTTTTCAATTCCAAGATAGAACTTGTAGAAGTAAAATACATCCTCGGTGACTGATATATATGGTTCAGATGTGGCGGGTCAGAGTTATTAAAACCTGATCTATAGTTGATAAAGCTAATTGGCATTTACATGACATTCCCTTCCATGTCAGCCACCAACTCACCACCAAATAACCGTTAATAAAGGAAGGAAACCTTTCCCACCTGTCAACCAAGCATTATTCACTGAGCATGTCAAACCACAGTACTACCAAATGTTGTACGAGTACAGGTCTCCTGCAAATTTTGGTCTTTTTTTGTCAATTTTGGCTTTCTGGCTTGCATACAGGTCATCCGATATGGTGACCCCGGTACCATTTTTGCGGAGGTTGAAAAATTCAATGAGGCACCGGGACTTTGTTAATCAGGTTATTGTTGAGGAAATGTCAAGGCCTTGAAATACACTATTGTGCGTTTCCATACATGAATGTGAAAGTGTATGTAGTTGCAGGTGAGTGGGTTATATGACCGGGTGTGTCTCCAAAATAATCCGGGTGGCACAGTGCATTTGAATTCTTTCTTTTCCCTCTACGACTGATTGAATAGTCCAACTCCAGGGGGACAAACATGTCAATGCGAATCGACTATAAAAACCGGTAAACCGGGGGGGACTGATTTGAGGCCCAAAAAATGGGTCTCGAAAACTAGGTTGTTTTTTTTCTCAGAAAAATTTAAGAAAATAAGCAGCGATCTCCTTCAATTCCCAGCTACTTTTGAGGGGTTGAAGAAAATTTGGTTTTAGAATGTGCTTTGAAACATGAAACGTAGGGTCTCTGGCAATGGTCCTAAAAAAAATGGGGGTCACTGGAACTGAAAAAGAGCATGAAAATGAGGCGACTTATAGTGGGAAATAACCTATACTTCCAATTGTGAGAGACTCCCCCCCCCCCCCCAACGGTACTTTAATGTTTGCTGTCATACCCACATTTTGAAACATTTTTAATTTTTATGTACAATTTTTACCATTTAACATTTAATTTCCAATTCACACACACAAGCACATGCACACATGCAACACACACAACACACACACAAATGTACACATACCTACATACAAATGTACACATACAACCTACAGAGTTCATTAAATAATGACAGGGCATTCAAAGAAAAAAAGAATAATTTTAGTGTCATACAAAGACAACTTTATAAATTTAAGATGGTAAACAACTCCATGTGTGACAAAATCATGTTATTGCACTACCTAGAACCTATGTTAAAATTACTAGGGCATTGCTATATGAGAGAACTGCAGAGTGTCAGGGTCACTCTAGCCAAAAAATAAACATCCAGGCCTACACATAAGCACCTGTGGTGTAATCTAATTACGGACCTTGATGTCCAAAAATGGTTCCCTTGTTTCTTGGTAGAGACCCTGACTAACAATGCATGCAAAGAGTCGCCAGGCAACTCTGTGAACCAAAAAGTATTGACTATGATGTTAGTCTAACAAGAAATGTGTTACAAGTGTTACAAAGTGTAACAATTCTGTGCGTTTCTTGATAGTTATGCCCTGTTTCTGTCGGGTTATGTTAATGTATTCCAGGGGGGTGCGTGTTTGGGCCCTATAGACCTTTGCTCAACTCCTCCATATAACTGTTTGTTTTCATACTGTGGAGTAATGGGATAAAGTTTGAGAACATATTGATCTATCACCAAGCACTTCTTATAGACTTACTTCGTAAGCCAATAATACATGCCCTATGTATGGGCAACGAGATTGAATCTTGAAAAGGAAAAAATGGTTAATCTTCACTTTCACCTTTCACGGTTGAAAATTACGTAATACACCTTAACCGAGGGAGTAATGCATAATCTTGGCCTATTTGGTACTTAAAAAAATGGAATAAATCCCAACCCTCAATTGTGAATGGCCTTTTCTAAATATAACGGAATAAATCCCAACCCGAAATTTTTCCTTTTATAAATTAAAGGTGCATTCGTGATTCCGCACCTTCGTTTTATTCATTGTTCATAGAAAACCTGAGAAAGCTTATTCACAAAATTTTGGTTGATTCCCGACTTGCTGTTTTGTGTTATGAGCAAATTAACTTGTTTCCCAAGTCCCATAGGCAACTGTACTGTAAATTCTTGTCTGTTGTACGGACAGAAAATACAAAATTGCTAATTTCCTACAAGATACGACCCGACTTTTGCAGTAAGATTAGGTCCCCGTGGATTACTAGCCTAACGGTTCAGATGACTCAAAATCTCTAACTTTTTTTTAGGTAAGGTCGGGGGGACGGGATTGTGGATCACGAAAGGCCCCTGTAATTAAGAAAAAAATAACTTCACCATGTTAAAATAAGGCGTTTAGCTTTTCGGAAGATTAATTATTTATTGCCTAGTAGGTGTGAACTGGGTATTCAAAGCCCATTAATCAAGGATGAAATCCACACACGGTAGGAAGACAACTGGATGAGATACACCTCTATATGGGGTTTTAAATTACATTGGAATTGTCTTGTCAGGTCGTGATCAATGCAATGGGCATCAAACCTGATCTGGGTTTTGAAAATGACAACTGTACATGAATAGCTATGACAAAAATGTGATTGATTGCGACCTGGTTTTTTTCCAATGGAATCCAAATGAAATCCAAGACTTCATATTAGAGGAATGTCCCCCCCCAATTCAGTTTTGTTATGCATTGAGGCATATGGAAATCATCTGGAATTTGGATATTTAATGAGACCAGATCCTTTTCAAAGAAAATGCTTTGATCACCGACTTCAGACTGAATTACATCGTCAATCTGAACACTAAATGATTTTATCTTGAAATTTGGTGTAGCTCGATCAAGTCATTGACATTAAGAGCTGAATATCCTTTCTCTATTTATAAGTTCCTATTACATATTCCATTTTTGAGGATTTTTTTTTACCTGTTACATTTTATTGAAAAATATGCAAATGAGCTAATACTATTCATAATCCATCAAAAGCATACAACACCTGTCGCATGCTTACCACCCTACCACGTTTGATATAATATTGGATGATTTGAGTAAGTAGGATGCAGAATTTATCGGTCAAGCTGAGTTCTGAAAATATTGTGCGAGTCGCGGAGAGAGGAGTGCAATATTTTCAAAATCATAGCGAGACCGATAATTCTTGTATCCTGCAATAAAATCATCCAATATTATCATTATTGGTTTCAGACTCTGACTTGAACCCAAACTAGTGAGCAAGCTTGATCCTGTCATGGACTTCAAGTTTAGAGTACTAGATCGATTTTATAAAATTAGTGAAAAGAAAAATTTGGACACAAAAGACCCTCAAAAGGGAAGTGGAACAAGTAAAAACCACATTAGGAGAACTACCAACAATAAACACCAAATAAAATGAACCAGTAGACACCAGGAATCACAATAAGAAATTGAACCCCAATTATACTAGAGACACCGGGAAACCACCAATTAAAAATCTTAACAGTAGACAGCAAAACACAAAATTATGACACCCCTCAAAGAAATGGATCGTCCCTAAAGTTCTTCACAAATCAGAAGCCTCCCAGAATAACTCATGTCCTGGTCTTTAAAACTCATGTCATGGTCTCAAAACTACATGTAACCGGCAAGGGTGCATGTTTTATTGTCATTAGGCTATGTACAAATATGTATAGGATAGGAAGATTCTGAAAACATAATAATGGAAGTTGATGGCTGTTGGGGTTTGAGGATCGCTGGAGTGGATTAAAGGGGATGGCCGATTTAAGTCTATAAGTATTTGATCTTGATAGACTGGCCTCACCCCAAAATCCATCTGTTAAGTTTTGTGCCGATATTTCAACCCGTTTTGAGTGAGAGCTAAAAAATGTGATTGATTTGCATAGAAGTACTGTTGAAATTATATTGTAGCGCGAATACGAATTGGTGGGAAGACCAAAAACGGGCACATTTTCGCTCATAAACATCCAAACCAAACATCCTTTCGCCATACGTTTCACAGGGTAAATGAGAAAAATAGCAGCTTTTTCTTCTGATACCAAAATTTGACCACTTCCGGTAAAAATCTGGGGGTCCCTGGGAGAGGGCCTATAGCAATGGGGCCAGGGACTTTAATCACATTTCACTGAAACTATGCAAATTGAGCTCCTTACTCAGTAGTACTCATATTCCATCAGAGAAAGGAACTTACAACACTAATCTCATCATGCCCCATCAGCCTTCTAAGTTAAAGACCATTGGCTGTTGGGTTAGATGTTGAGTGGGATTAATCAATTTCATTGAAAATATGCAAATGAGGTCATTAAAATTCATAACCATAAGATACAACATACAGCACTAGACCTATCAGCTCTAATCACCCTACCAAGTTTGAAGGTCATTGTGTTGGGTTGAGGTGGTAGAGTAGGTTAAATGAATTTTATTAATACGCAAATGAGATATTAATTATTCATAACCCATCAGATACAACATACAGCACTAGAACCTCATCATGCTCTATTCCCCTACCAGTTTGAAGTTCATTGGCTGTGGGTTGAGGTGGTAAGTAGCTATTAAATGTATTTGATTTAAAAATACGCAAATGAGGATCATTAAATTCATAACCCATCAGCTACAAACCTACAGCAATAGACCTATCATGCCTCTATCACCCTACCAAGTTGAAAGCGTTGATGGCTGTTGGGGTGACGGTGGTAAGTGAGAATAAATGAATGTATTTAAAACGCAACAGAGCTCATTAATATCATAACCATGATACAACATACAGAACTGACCTATCATGGCTCTATCACGCCGTACCAAGTTTGAAGTTGATTGGCTGTTGGGTTGAGTGGGAAGTAGATTAATGAATTATTTTTAATACGGCAAAATGAGCTCATTACTATTCATACCCAATCAGATACAACATGTACAGCACTAGACCTCATCATGCTCTATAACCTACAAGTTTGAAGTGTCATGGCTTGTTGGGTTGAGGTGGTAAGTAGGTTAAATGAATTTTATTTTACAAAAACGCCAAATGAGCTATTATATTCAAACTATCAGATACACCAACAGCACTAGACCTCATTGCTCTATCACCCCTACAAGTTTGAAGTTGATTGGCTGTTGGGTTGAAAGGTTGGTTAAGTTAGATTAAAATGCATTATTATTTAAAATATGCAAAGGAGCTCATTAATAATCACAACCGACGTCAGAAAAAAAAACACTTAGACCTATATGCCTATAACCCTAACCAAAGTAAATAAGTTCATTGGCTCTTTGATTTAGATGAGCTAGAGTGGATTAATGAATTATATTTCTCTCTTGTCAGTTGCAAGTGTGACCAATTAACCCCAATCAGTAACATAACAAAGCCATTTATAATGTGAGGGCGCCAAAAAAAACCCAATTCACTCGTTGAAAAACATCACTTCATTGGTGTCGCATTGAACGACGGATAGATCACTAGGTTAATTTGTTTGCTCAGTGGATCACTATTTCTTCTCAAAACTACTACCACACGTAACACCGGTTGAAACTACTGACGAGTTACACCGGGAAATTGTAACCTTGGAAAAATTACCCTACGGCGCCTGGGAATGTGTGGGGGGATAATCGGTACAAAGAACCCATATATCAGCAGGGACAAAATCTATATATTGTCTAAGATCCCGGACTTTAGTTCTGATTATGATAAGATGATTCATTTTCAAGTACAGGTACATGAGAAGAGGATTGTTCTTAAGATATTTGCAATGAACAAATTCCAAAATGCTGCAAATTGGGTGACTTTCCCATTCCGTCAATTTGGACGAATTGGTCAAGTTCTCCAGACTCTTTTTATCGCCAATTGCTCCAAAATCAGTAAAAAATTTAGATTCTAGCACAAATTTGGCACCCAACAATTTGGGCAAAAAATTATCTAGACTCCACGCGATTGGCAACTTTGCCAATCTATGTAGCGAGGCCAGTATTGACATAGCGTCACTCTCTGTTGACCTACTGTACATTAACACTTGCATAAACATACAGGCTCTTTTCTTAGTAGCCTGAGTAACCTTCCCTCTTCCATACTAACATTCCACTCTCAGCTGTGTACTTATTTCAATAGCTGAGTAACTGCATCCCTCTCTCATACTCCATTCCACAATCAGACTGTGTACTTATTTCAAGGGTGCTATGTCTCGTTAGTGGCTAGTGCACTCGTACGTCCATGGCGGCTTTGGTCAGTCCTCGGATGGTCAGTGACGTCCTGGTGGCCGTGGATCTGTAGGGGGGAGGTATCTCACCCAAGATCTGTCAATGAAAGGACGCCAAGATGTGAGTCGACCATTTCTGGTTGTCTTGGAGGTTCAACGATGTGAAGTTAATTCAGTTAAGCCCGTACCAAAGCGGGTACAACAATTGTACTTAGATTTTTGTTGAAGTACATCAAATAGGGACTCTTGTATCTTGTTTTCCTGTTGAGGCCATACTATAGATCTACAATTGAACAACCCCCTGGAGGCTCTCCGCTATTCATCCACCAATAAAAAGCTGCAATTATCTGACAATAAGATGTGAGACGGATACAAATTACCTGTATTTGGATAGGCAGCAGCTCTCCAATGTATGTCAATAAGGCCTATAGTCTAGCCCACACCGAGTGAGAGGACTTCAGATACCTTTTCACATTAAGAAATCCCATGTGGGGTCATTGTGTACCAACACAAACAAGGGTAGTCACACATAAAGAACACATCATTGCCACATTAAAAATTGCCCTTTTATATATCCCTATTTTTTTTTCAGTGAGTCGAGAAAGCAGTACAAATGAATGAAGAAGTCTCGTCATTCAGCTGCCCAACAAGGGTCGTAATGCAAAAGCTGCCATTTGACATAATTCCAGCAAAGATACTATGTCGTCTTTGATCTAACGTCTTTGGTCACTTAAAGTGGTTCGTCGCCACGAGAGCCACATTTCGAAGAGCCAATGGCCTCAAGGACAAAATAAGGAGAAAGGGAAAGGGATCTTTTTTCAAGCTCCCGTTATCAAAGATACGACCTCCAAGAAGGACTTGAAAGCAAGTCCATCTAACGCTCCAAGAGCACCGCAAGTGAAGACACCGCACGGAACAGCCCGCCCCCGATCGCTAATAGCCTCGTACCAAGAAGCCCCAGATTTTACTGGAAGTGGTCAACATTTGCGTATCAGAAGAACGAAAGCAAGCTATATGTTTTCTCTTACTGTGAAATCTAGAGCCAAAGGATGTGTTGGTTGGAAGTTATGAGTGAAAATCTGTCCTATTTGGTTGACCAATAGTAATTTGGTGTCTATTGGGGCTTACAAAAATCTCGCATCAAAACAGATTGAATATCGGCACAAAACTTTTCAGATGGGGATATTATGGAGTAGGCCGATCTATCAAGATGAAACTTCAAATACTTGAATCGGACCTGCCTTTAAATAGCTGTGAAATGTAAGCAATTTCATTGGCTGATGCCCGGGTTTCAATTAGACATTTGAAACCCAGGAGAAACGCGCGCGTATTGACGTTATTGGAGGTTGAAGCGCTCACGCAATACCGCGTTTTGCTTAGTTTCGCGCTGGTGTCACGTTGCGCTTCATGGCATACTTGTGCAGTATGCCCATTGCATTCAACGGGTTGTTCGATTAGTCACGGTGGTGTAAAAAAAATCAAAACAAAAAAAACAGTCTTGCTTGTTGTATTTAGCATAAAGTATCCGAAAACGTTTAAGGATGACCTTCAAAGAGGGATGGCCGATTTAGGGTATGAGTTTTCATTTGATAGATTGGCCTTCATCACAAAACCCTATCTGTAGAGTTTCGCAACGATATTTCAAATCCCTTTTGGGAGGGAGCTAAAAACGTTATTTTGTAAGCCCAAAAGTACTGTGTAAAATAATATTGGTCGACCAAAATAAGGGAACATTTTCGCTTGTAACTTCCAAACCAAAACTTCTTTGGCTTAAGATTTTCACGAGGGGTAAATGAAAAAATAGTAGCTTTATTCCGATACCAAAAATGTTTGACCACTTCCGGTAAAATCTGGGGCTGCTGTGGACGAGGCTATTAGCGATCGGGCCATGACCTTTAAATTCTAAAGCGGTTTAATAACGGGATAAAGGTATGACTTTGGAAACTGGTACTCTCACTACGACGAATTGAATACGGCGACACCATTATTTTGCTTGGAAGAAATCGGCCTCCGGCCTCGTCTTCCACTTAAAATATGACATTGACTGGTTTAATTGTCATAAAGAGAGTACTGGTTCCCAAAATCATACCTTTATTCTCTAAATTGAGTTACCCTTATACATGCCAGCACACAAGATGTAATCACATGGCAGCTACTGCACTTACGACCTTGTTGCACTCGCATGATGGATGTGGTTATCGTCTATTTCTATGTGCCCATCAAGGTTCTTGTTGTCGGACAGATTTTAGTATGGTTGGTTTTGTACGATCAGAAGATGTAAGGGCCAATAGATGCCATGTGACCAACATATGCGTGTACTGCCACGTATTAGGATAATTCAATTTATCTTCTTGAGCCAGTGGCTCTTGAAATGGTTAGTCAGGTGACACAGTCACCTGAAGACATTTTCCAAAGCCACGGACCAAAGACTTGGCATAATAGTCTACGTTTGATGGCAATTTCTAACTAATGGCAGCTACTGCCCTTTGACCTTCTCATGTTACACGACGTGACAATTTGTTTTAAAGAGACACTGGCACATTTGAAAAAATAGTGCCGCCCTCAAGATTTCCAAAATCGATCATTTTTGCATGGTGTAAGGCTTTTATATACAAAAGCCCACCACCGAAATGATTAAGACAAATCAGCTTTCCTATGGGTAACAGAACGATTTTATAATTAGCGTCGCCGGCGACGTGTAAATTCAGCAGACAGCGAAAATGGCGTTTAACAACAGATCTGACGACACGACCTATGACTATGTTTCCCACGAATGCGCACGTGTGATCTGGTATAGAACCTTTGTGTTTAATATCAGTGAGTAAGAGTCAAAAATCTATGTAATACACCAAATTTGTTGATTAACGTTATGGAAAACTTATAAAAGTTGGCCTACACATACCTGGATGTCTTTATCCTCATATCAATGTTCCCTATCTGTTTGGGTTTGTTATTTTATGTGTTAAAAACATATCTCTGTTCTTCCAATGGCCTAGACTATCATTTGAGAGCAAACTTAACAATTTCATTTGTGAAAATGTGCCCAGTGCCGCTTTAATTAAAAAAAAAAACTTCTCCAAATGTGGTTACTTGGAAATATCCCCCCCCCCCTCCCGTTCTTAAATAGCAAATTTATTATTTTGTTTATGGCCAATAAATCTTGCACCCTAGTTATCTCGCATCTCACAAGTCATCTAAGCATTCCTTCTATGAAAATCAAGACACCATCTCACCTATTCTAAATTAAACTCATTGTTTCAGGATTAATCGTTCATTACTATTCTTGCAAAGCTTTGCAATACTATCCTGTCTGATATACAATTGAACATCCATAGCATAGAACTACTATCAAACAGACCAACTTGTTGTTGTCTCTATGTTCATTATTTCAGTTTTCTTATTGACCAAAAAAAGCCAATGATACGAAATAGGTTGCAAAGGGCCATAATAGCATTGTGCCCACTAATGTTATACATTTAATGGTTGATTGAAATGTTTGTTCAACATCAAGGGAGAGCAGGACTAAAATACTGATGCCACTCTGTAAAAATGTAAATAAAATAAAATTGATTAATTAAAATTGTGATTCCTTTATCAAAAACCAGCCGTAAGGGTAGAAGTAGAAATTTCATCAAGGTTTTTGTTGTTAAATTTTGGACTTAGGGGCACAGGTCACTGAAGTTCAACAAGGGTCACAAGGCTCAAACGTCCAAATGAGGTCACCAAGGTCACAAGTGGTCATCCACAGGTGGGACACTACCCCAAGGACCATTGTAAACAAAGTGTCATGAAAATGGATTAGGACCATTTTGCGGACATGACCCTCTGATGACCGTTTACCCCACTGTGAGAGAGGCGAGATAACTTATGGGGCTATACCCAAGGGCCATACATGCAAGTGCCATGCAATGTGCACCCATATGTGGAAACATGGTTCAGATACACAGACACACCCAAACTACCAAAGTAATCCCTTAGGGGCTTATATTGCCCTCTTGAGACAAAACAAAAGGGATGGACATAGTTTTCCATACTGCTCCATCCTCTACTGCATTCAAGTCAATATTGTAGGTGCTAACCAATATCAGTCATAAGGTATTGAAACACCTCTGCTTTTGAAACTATAGTTGCTGACAGTATTTCTCAAACTAGATAAATGATAAAATCATGACGATTTGTCTGGGCGCTATCTGTGACACCCCTCCCGTTTTCCTCCAAATTGTGGAGTTCTTCTTGAGGGGAGAACACATTTCCAGAATTCAATTGGTCAACAGAGGAGTGGGGGGATTTTGAACAAGACATAGATTCAGAATTCAAGATGTAGTAACATTACCCCCCCCCCCCCCCAACTACAATTTTTTTTTTTGTTGGTCAACACAGAAACAATACAAAATATGACTGTACAAATAACATCTCCATTAATGAATACTATAGTACATCATTAGACTGTATTCAATATGATGTCAGCCCCCGGCATGTTGGTGGACCAAGATTGCATACATCCAGGGAAGACAATACAGTAAGCTGTCAATCAATCCATATGTAGCATTTGCACATGAATCACTGACAGGTGAATGTATTGTCTATTTTAGTTGCTGGAAGCGTATTCTTGTCCAACCAACATGGCGGCTATTGAATACGGCTATTCCCTTAATATTTTCTCTAATAGCGTAGGCAGAAAGATATAAAATGAACTCACAAAGTTTTTAACACTATCTAGTCTTGGCACTCTTAATTTAAAACAGAATAATTGATCAAGTGGAAGACTTTCAACATAAAAAACATCTGCGAGCTTATAGAAGAGTTCTGGACGGAGGTTATTATAGAGCTTGCAACACATTAGGAAAAATGAAATTCATCTTCAACAGTATGCAAAGACATATCAAAGCATGGCTGAGATTGTAGAATTTGTTCAAGTCTCTCATTGTATATATCTGACGACACACTTTTCATTCAGCCATTTTGTTAAAAATATAAGCTCTTTAGAGAAGGAAGCATAGCATGTGTAGGAGGAGGCATCTATAATAACCCAGAAATAGTCTTTGTCAAAAACCAACCCAAATTTCATCATCCTTATTATAATCATTTGCATCCTGATATGCCTAATAAATAAATCATTGGCACCTCATGACAGAGGTGGTTGCCTCCCACCCCATTCTTATTATCACAGCAAGTCTGAAGGGCAGTGGCAATGACTTATTGATGGGGAAAAACCTCCCTCATTTTAATAAGATGTACCATCTCAAGGTCGTCCGAGATGATAACAACACGTCAAGATGTATGAATACTCCGAAAATGACATGAGCCGACGACATAAATTCCTGTTTTGACTGAGCTTGTTGGATGTTATATCACCGCATCTTAAGATCTTCTGCATCATCTTAGCATGTCAAGTTTGCCAGGGTTCAGAGGAGGCATTAATTTCAACAGGACATTTCATGTTGCCCTGTGTCTGTTAAGAAGTCGTAAGTGCAATAGCGCCGTGTGATAGAGCTGTGTGCTGCAATGTATTAGGATAACTCAAGTTATCTTTCCTGAGTCAAAGAAGCCACTGACCTAACTTTGCATAATAGTATGTTTGATGGGATTTTTTGGCAAATGGCAGCTATTCCACCTTCTTGCAATCACACGACGATGACAGTAACACGGGTTTGGAAGTAACCCCTTAATGAGACCGCATGACCCCATAGTGCCTGCCTATCAGAAAGGCCAAAGACTTAACCTGATGCAGTCAAGCAAAATGAGCCATTTGTCAAGCAAATTTACTGAAAATAGAATCATTGGCCACATTCACTCCCTTTTCAACTCACTCGCTCATTGACCATGTCTTTTGTTATACTGTTACCCACCGACTCTCTCCCACATATTTTGAAATAATTTAACCAATTTTAAAAAAAACATTTACCCACCAAATGACTGTTTTGGACAAAATTTCTTCAAAAATGGTCAAAATATCTAAAATTGGAAACTTATGTTCCTGAAATATACTAAAATGAGTATTCGGCAAGGTTTCTCACCGACAGACCTCCTTTTCAGTCTTTTTACTAAAGACCCCTCTTTTGAGCTAAAATCTCTCACTGAATGACCTCCATTATGATTCACTGGCCAATGCATCTCCCACCACTTCAAAAGTTGAGTGCCCCCCCTCCCACCCCAGATTTTTAGACCCAAACATTTGTCTATAGTCTCAGATCACATGGAAGATAGCGTAATTTTAATTTGGACAACAAAGCTGTATGTCAAGTTGTTGCACACAAAAGCTATGGTTGCCAAGAACCCCTAACAATAACCATAACCTCTACACATAGAACCCTTCTGATGGTTTAAAGGGAGATGTCCCAATTTCAAGTATATAAAGATTTCATCTTGGTCCCTACCCCAAACCTCAACTGCAAAGTTTCGCGCCAATATTTCAATTTTATGCGAGAGTTAAAATGTGATTTTGTAAGCCCATAGAGTGCTGTTGTGAATATTAAAATTGGTCAACCAAATTGGAGCACATTTTCTGCGCATAACTTCCAAACCATACATCCTTTAGCCCTAAGAATTCACAGGGTAAATGAGAAAAATAATAGCTTTCTTTTGACACACAAATTGATGAACACTTCCAGTAAAATCTGGGGTTTCTGGGGGGGACCAGGGGCTATTAGTGATTACACCATGGCCTTTCAAATCAAGACTGTACCCTAGATCTTTTCACCAGCGTTTTCACTTGACAGCTTTTTACAACTTCAAAACAACCTTTTATGCGAACTTCCTTTTTTTGCCAAAGTCAGAAATTTTCCTAAATATATTAATTACTAATTAAAGTCCTAAATGTTGTTGTAATTTATAAGTACTTCAGTATAAAGTATAGAGTTGCTGTTGTGTTTACAACAAAAATAGTTGCAATTTCTCCTGTCCCACCTTATAACTCTTATTTCCTGTTCTGTTTATTAGCTGACGGGCAAGTCATGTTATGTGTAATGTGTGTACTGTATAGGATTGCTACGTAGGTTTCTTGGTTTGTATAACCGCCTCGACGCTCCACAGGTTTTTGCAAGCAATGTGAAAGTTTTGAAATTAAACATTTGGATCCCGTTGGCGTGTACTAGATACACCCTTGATGGTTTCCCATGAGATAAGGACTGTGTCTAAAAACAACACAATCATGTTAAAGGCATTTACCATTTGAGTTATCTTCAACCCAATTTCTTATCATTAACTCCCCCCAGAGGTCTACAGGCCGAGTTTATTTGTTTCATGGTTAAATACATCATACAACCCAATCAGAGACATGGTAAGAAAAGCTTCAAGGTTTGTACAGATACATAGGTCTAATGTGATTGGCTACTCTGAGGTTATATCAGTTATAATCATGTAATTAGCCAATCAGAGATACTTTAAAAAAGGTGGTAGACCTCGGGGGTTGTTATACATAGGATTATATAATGTATTTAGCCAATCAGAAACAATGTAAGAAAAGCTTAAAGATTTGCATGTGATATATGAAAGGTCTATTTTGATTGGCTATTCACAGGTTATATCATGTAATTAGCCAATCAGAGATACTTTAAAAAAGGTGGTAGAACCTCGGGGGTTAAAGCTCACACCTATGGGGGGGGGGCACTCAAAACCATCCAAGAAGTCATCACTATCCAGAAAATTGTGATAAAGGCGGTGTCATTTTATCCATAGGGCACTTCGTGTGGACAGGCTTACGGGTCTCGATCTTGGTGTTTTTTTGAAAAGGCTAAAAAAACATGCATCAGCGCTAGCATTTAAGGGTATTTAAAGTGGTTTGCGACTCTGCTGAAGTGTAATAACCGATGGCTTAGCTGTTCTTTTAACTGTAATAAGCTCAATACTTGCACTAGCAAGTATATGATCAGCATTAAGGTTCCACAAGAGGTAGGCTTTATTTAGAGTTTCTTTTGGCTCTGCATCATCAGTCAGAGAAAAGTAATTTGACGATGGTTAAGTCATTGATTAGGACATCTTTTTTTTTTCTCTATGTTAACAGCATGTCAGTCATAAGGGTCCAGTATCATTGCAGTATGATTTGTATGTGAAATGGGAACCTCTACAGGGCCTTGTCATTGAGGGAGGTACTGGGGAGCCCCATCTGGGAAAAATTGGACCCTTGATCCTCCCCTATTTGCCATTTTCCCCATTTTTTGCAGAAGTTTGTGCCCCCATCTGTGATGAGTTCCTGTTGAATTCCTAGACCGATGTTGACAAAACATATGAACCAGTAAATATATGTAAATTTAGCACAAAAAATGTTTGTATTACACTGTGCCCTCCTACCATTGACAGAAGTCCCCAAAACACATCCCACACCCCATCCCATTAGACCTTGTCCCTGGAATGTAAGGGAAAGCAGCATGTCCCCAGCCCAAAATGTTGTCCCCCCTCCCCCGCTGAAAAAGAGCCTAAATGCTGGTACACGAGATTGCATCAGTCTTCCAATCTGTTTTGAATTTAAAAAGACAAATCATTTAATTGGTTGCTAATATACCATCAAAACTCAAATAAAGTGCAAGTAAAGTGCAACCATCGAATGTTTGGTAATTGCTAGGTATCAGGAAGGAGGACTACGTTGCAATTATTAGTAATTGATATTGGGTTCCCTAATCTTAAATTAACCCATTTGTACATCTAAGTTTATATTTCATACGCTCTTAAACAACTGGCTTGTTTTTTACTTTAAATTGTTGTTGGTGGCACTTTCTAAAGATGTAAAAGATCCCAATTATTTGGTGAAATTTGTACTTTTCAGGTATAAGTACTTTTCGGGTATAAGTTTGTACTTTTCACGTAAAATTTTAGTGACACCAGCATGACAGAGTGTTACAGAATTATCTCTTATGATTGTTCTTCTGATGTTTTGAATCAGCATCACTAACTGTGGAATAATTAGGTTTTTCCTCCTCCATTTACCAATTAAATCCCAATTAACCAGCTCATCAGCGAGCATTGTGTGCATCACGTATGCAAGGCATGTATAACACTTTGCATCTATATCACTTCTTCCGCGCTGCACCTAATTATTTTCACATAAATTTGAGGAGTAATGATCTCGCCGTTTCGGATCCGATCAGCCTGTAGTGAGGTGAACCTTGCCATGTTATCAACACACGGTAACATTTCACGGATGGATTCACCGGCACTGTGTGCAATGAGTAAAGGGGCATCGTGTATAATTTTCCAACGCATTACTCGCTTACACGTGGCTTGAAAGAGTGCATGCCATGTCACTGACTGTTACGGATGAAGTTTCCCGCTAATGGAAATCCCCATTTCTGATATTATCAGTGATTGTGTGTGTTATCGGGCGTATTGTGGTACTCTGTCAATCATCATTACGGTGTGTACTTTTTGACGTCTTTAGCGCACGTTATGAACTTTTAAGTCTCCCGTCAGTGCGCACATTCAATTTGTGTTCTCAGCCAAGGTTTCTTGTTTTGCAAAGAACCTGAAAGTTTTTGAAATGTAGTAAGTAAGTAAAACAAAATTAAGGTTTTAAATTTTTACAGTGGGCTTTCAAATTTTATCTGAATCCAAACAACAAGTGTGGCAATGCCCCAGCTGCAGTTGAAGAACATAAAAGGCTTGGGTGACCTCATGTGACAAGGTAATGAATTATTTACCTCATCATCCAAGAAGTCATTTTGCTCTTCTTTGTCAATTTTTCTCTTAACTTTCTGGCAAGTTGAAGTTTTACAAAGTGTGGCTTAAGGATACATATGATACCTCATTGTTCCTTGAACAGAGGCATTATCTCCAAAGATGCTGTAAAAGCAGTGAATGGCCTTGGACAATCTTAAAGTCTAAGTGACAACAGTTCCATTTGTCGAAATTTTCCATCAAACATACTATTATGCCAAGTCTTTGGTCAGTGGGCTCTTGAATATCTCTTCAGGCGACACATCCACCGAATAACTAGTTCAAGAGCCAATGACTAAGGAAAGCTAAATTAGAGCAACCTAACGCATGGCAGCACATAAGGCCTAAAAAAAAATTGTTTGATTGGCGTAACCCGACCGACCTTATTTTTACCGCCTACCCTAAATATTTTTATTTTTTTGTGTGCAAAAAAAAAGTTTAAAAACAGGTAAAACAATCTTTTATTTAGTATCGCGATATGATGCCTCCACCGTGATATGATGCCTCCAAAATGACAAATAAAAAGATGTTGTAAAAAAAAAGTGACATTGGCCATTTGTTTTTTGGTATTGTTTCATCTATTTTGTGTTCTGGTATGTGAAACATTAAAAAAAAAAAAAAATCCGACCTACCTACCCTATTTTTTTCTATGTTACGCCAATCAAACAA